>JANHGO010000641.1:0-38122 GCA_024606505.1 Aquila spilogaster
ACCACACCATGATTTATGGTAGCACTGAATTTATTCTAATAAAATATAATTGTAATTATAAAACCCAATAAAATTATATATTTTTCTATGCATTATTGCTTAAAATAAATATTTTTAAATCACCTACTGGCACAGCAGAGCATAAAGGCATGGAAACAGAGCTGCTTGCTCAGTTGCCTTATTCAGTTTACCTGTGGTGACTTTTGAAAAAGAGTGTTTTGTAGCTGAGAATTTGCTCTATCACATAGTGTTATTGTGCTGTTTTCCTCTCTTGTAGTTTCAGTGGAAATAAACAGGAGGCATTACTTTCAAGGCAACGTATGTATACCTCTGTCCCTTCTATTTTCACTTGCTGTACAAAAACGATCTTTTCTCCCTTGCTCAAAACTCCGCATTCACTGTATTTCCCTATCATTGATTATCATTGTGGTCCTCAGGAACATTGCTCAGAAGATTTATAAAATGAAATCTGCATACAAGGCAGATTATTTTTAAGTTCAACTTAATTACAGCATTTCATTTCTATTTCTATTTCTATTTCTATTTCTATTTCTATTTCTATTTCTATTATTTCTATTTCTATTATTTCTATTTCTATTTATACTTACATTTACATGTTTGGAGAAGAACTGTGGAGAACTTTGAGTTTTCCTTTTTCAATTGATTTCTCAAAGCTGTATTCCATGGCTCAAAGTTTTTGTGCAAGGTACAAAACCCTTCTTACAACACACTGATATACTTCAATGTATTACTTAGAATTTTTTTTTAATCTCATTGAATGTAGTCAAGATTGTTTTCTCGCAGATGTTTTCTGACAAAATGGATGAAGGTGGTTTGAATCTCTACGCTAGAACTTTCTTAGAAAGTACTGTTGTTACTTTTTAAATTAATGACAGAATACATAATTTGATATCTAAAAATGGTACTTCATCTGTATAGTTTTGGAGAAATGCCATTTAGAATAAATCATCACTTCCTTTATGTGGGAACTTAGAGCTCTCAGCACCTCTGGGAATGTAATAGGTGAGTCCTTAAGGCTACTGTAGGATATTAGCATCTTTCTTTTTTTCTATCTTACATTTATTAGATAATTCCTGCTCTATTAAGATTGCATCTTTTAAATTGAGAATTAGCAACTGTAGAAAACATATTAGGAAAATGCCTACATCTATGCTTAGCTCTTCTAATATAGTCTTAGTGATTTGCTTGTGAATATGACACGTTCCTCCTACATAGAGCTGGAAGTACATAGCTTTTTTCTTTTTTGGCCATTTCCTCTATTTGTCTGAAGATTAGCCAGAAGAATAAAAGCACTAACTCACTTACCTTATTCTCCCTGCCCCATATTTTTATTATTATTATAATTGAAATAATTATTCGAGAATGAGCTTTGCCAGAAGCTGAAAATTGTTTTCTTTCCTCTGAACCAAAAAGTAAGTGTCTTATTAACTTAGATTTTAGCCAGGGTATTTTTGCCTCTTTGAGAAAAAAAGAAGTCACAAAAAAAGCCTCCAGCTATTAATTAGGTTGACATTTCTTATTTGTAACTATGAATATTTTCAGTCTCTAATTCTGATTCACTGCTGATAGAATTAGCTAGGCTGTACTCTGTGCATTTAAGGATGTCTAGTTTTAATAACATCTAGAAAAAGAATATTTGTTCTGTTTATAGCTTTTAATTGAAGCTGGGATTAAGAATATGCCAAATGAGTATTCATTCACAATATCCTAGCATAAATGTAATTTAGAATGTAAAGCTAGAAAAAATCCTGAATATTCATTCAAAGTTTTACTTTAAGTGTAACAAACAACATCTACGATATCGACAGTGAATAACAACAGTGAGATTCAAGTGCACCCTTAGCAGGTTTGTAGGTGACACCAAGCTGTGTGGTATAGTGGACTCACATGAGGGATGGGTTGCTGTCCAGGAGGACTTAGACAGGCTCAAGCAGTGGGCCCAGGAGAACCTCGTGATGTTCAACAAAGTTAAGGGCAACATCTTACACCTTAGTAGCGGCAACCTCCATGATCAATATAAGCTGGGGGATGAAAGGATTGAGCACAGCCCTGACAAAAAGGACTTGGCAGTACTGGTGAATGGCAAGCTGGACATGAGCCAGCAATGTGCCCTTGCAGCTCAGAAAGCCAACCATATCCTGGGCTGCACCAAGAACAGCATAGCCAGCAGGTCAAGGGAGGTGATTTTGTCCCTCTCTCTACTCTGTGCTTGTGAGATCTCACCTGGAGTACTGTGTCCAGATAAGGAATTCTCAATACAGGAGAGATTTGTACCTGTTGGAGATCATCCAGAGGAGGGCCACACATATATTCCAAGGGGTGGAACACCTCTCTTATGAGGACAGACTGTGAGAACTGGGGTTGTTCAGCCTGGAGAAGAGAAGGCTCTGAGGTGACCTGATAACGATCTTTCAGTATCTAAAGGGGGTCTATAAGAAGGAAGGGGACAGACTCTTTAGGACTAGAGTCTGTTGTGATAGGACAAGATGAAATAGTTCAAACTAAAAGGGAGCAGATTTAGATTGGATATAAGGAAAAAGTTTTTTACAGTAAGGGTGGAGCAGACAGGTGGTATATGCCCCATCCTTGGAGACATTCAAGGTCAGGCTGAACCAGGCTCTGAGCACCCTGATCTCGCTGTGAATGTCCCCATTCATTGCAGGAGAGTTGGACTAGATGACCTTTCTAGATGACCCCTTCTAACTCTAAGAATTCTAGGATTCTCTTCTATGAAATGGATCAGGAGGTGTGAGATAAATCCTGAGTACTGACTACATAAACTTCAAGTTTAAATATGGTCTCCATTGTATAGACATAAATAACATTTTCAGTGTTCCCAGGAGGTGGGTCCACTGAATATTAAAGAACTACAGAATTGTAGGGGTTGGAAGGGACCTCTGGCAATCTCCTAGTCCAGCTCCCCTACTAAAGCAGGTTCCTTGGACTAGATTACATAGCAAGGCATCCAGGCAGGTTTTGAGTATCTCCAGAGGAGACTCCACAATCTCTGTGGGAAACTTATTCAAGCTCTGTAACCTATGAAGTAAAGAAGACTTCTTTCATGTTCAGATGGATCTTTCTGTGTTCTAGTTTGTGCCCATTGCCCCTTGCTCCGTCACTGGGCACCACTGAAAAAAGCCTGGCCTCATCAGCTTGACACCTGCCTTTTAGAAATGTAGGTTGCTCTGAAAGTAATGCCTTCTATCTATTTCCATGAAAACTAGAACAGCTACAGAGAGCACAATAACACTATATGATAGAACAAATTCTCAGCTACAACACACCAACATCCTCCTCCAACATTGTGGGCCAACATAATAAAATAGGAGGTATTACTTCTGGAGCAGCTCTCATGTGTGTAAGCATTGATAAGATCCCCTCTCAGTCTTCTCTTCTCCAGGTTGAAGAGTCCCAGGTCTCTCAGCCTTTCCTGATAACAGAGGTGCTTCAGGCTCCAAATCATCTTTGTAGCCCTCTGCTGGTCTCTCCAGTATTTCTCTCTCTCTTGAATGGAGGAACTCAGAACTGGATATAATACTCCAGATGTGGACTCACCAGGGCAGAGTAGAAGGAGAGGATCACCTCCCTTGAACTGCCAGCCATGCTCTTTTTAATGCACACCAGGATACTATTGGCCTTCTTAGCCACAAGGGTACACTGCTGGCTCATGGCCAGACTGTTATCCACATGGACACTCAGGATGGTCTTTGCAGAGCCCCTTTCCAACACGTCAGCCTCTAACCTGTACTGATGCATGCAATTATTCCTCCCTAGGTATAGGACTCTATACTTGCTCTCTTTGAACCTCACCAGACTTCTCTCCACTCAACTCTCCAGTCTGTTCCCGTCCTGTTGAATGGTAGTACAGCCTTCTGGTGTGTCAGCCATTCCTCCCAGCTATGTATCATCAGCAAACTTGCTGAGGGTGCACTTTATCCTTTCATCCAGGACATTGATGAAGATGTTAAACAAGACTGGACCAGTACCAACCACTGGGGAACACCTCTAGCAAAAGGCTTGCAGCTAGACTGTACTGTTGATTTCAACCCCCTAAACTCTACTAGTTCTCAATCCACCTCTCTTTCCACTGACCAATCCCACATTTCTTACGCTTACCTAAGAGGATGTTTCGGGAGATAGTGGCAAAAGCCTTACTGAAGTCAAGGTATGTAATGTCCAGTGCTCTCCCCTCACCTACCTCATCATAGAAGGCTACCAGGTTGGTTTTGTATAATATTCCCTTGGTGAATCCATTTTGACTACTGATAATCTTTTCTTCCACAAGTATCTTCCATAAGTATTACACACTCGTGCCTAATGAATTAATCAGTTAAATAAAATCCCAGATTCTTTATATAATATTTATTTAACTTCATGCTTTCTGAAAGTAACAGGTGCTCATGGAAGGTGCTGCAAAGTGACACAACCTTTTTCAATCTTTGGGAAAAAAATCTACTGTAACATTTTCCGTAGCCTCCTGGTGCTACTCCTAACAGCAGTTTCCTAAATAACTATTTTCATTATCTAAAGCTGGATTATATGCCTATGTGACATGAGAGTGAAGTGCTGATAGTTTTTTATCTTGGAGGAGATAAGATCTTTTAAGCAATTTTTATTTGTTAAAGGTTCTCTACACAAGAAATTGGCCACTGTTTACACTGTACTGCACTAATATTTCCTACTTCAAACTGTTTTTGTCACGCTATTAAAAAATAAGATCTCATTGTACCTACTATGTCAAAAAAAGTAGAGCAAAATTTAGATGGAATATTTGAATTTGGCAAATTCAATTTCATTCAGAGACCCACTGCTTTAAAGCTTTTTGAATAACTGAGATAGAGCCCGAATAGTAGAAAATAAAGGGCAGAGATAGGTCAGCAAGCAAGAGGGCTTTTTTTTAACCTCACAGTCAGAGAGACTTTCTATGCACATACATCATGCAGCAAAGATAGAATTTGGTGAAAAGCCAGTGTCAAGTTTTGATGTAAAGCTATTTCAACACAATGCGCTGTATATCATAAATTCTCAAGAACATTTTATTTAAATCAACTAGCAGTGTTTGAGAAATCATAGTTGCTAACCTCCATGAACTGTGGACTTAATTTTGCTTTAATATTTGATAACTTTATGGATCCTTTATATAAGTCACTTTTGTGTTTCTGAAATGTGTCAGAGTGACAGTGCAAGAATCTAACATCTTTTATCTAGCCACTGAACAAACAACAGTGAGTCTGCAGCACTGCAGTCTTCCTGACATAGCCCTGTCAAAGTATCATCTTGAGCTCCATTTTGGAAGAATCAGTTGCAGAGGTTGGTGCAGTTCAGCTTCTGCTCAATCAAACCTCAGACTCTTTGCTGAAACTGCCAATCATCTGATATACTAGTTGCCTAAAACTGTGCTGTTCTTCAGCAGACTCTGGAAAAAAGCCCGTAAATAAAGCCAATAGCGTTACTAATTTGGCTAAAATCATACAAGCTCAAACTAAGATACTTCATAGGAGCCTTATCAATCTGTGACTTTACCAGCTCTAGTGATTCAGCTAAACTCCCTGGAAAAGTTTAGTATATCATAAAGGTAAACTAATCCTTCTGGATTTTAGGGTCCCAGATAGTTTATATGTTATCAACTTAGTAAGTGAATGTAGAAGGAAAGGAGAAAAGAGCACTGTGATGAAGATAATGATGTATATAAAAAGAAATATCAACATTATTACCTACAAAGGTATGTATGATAGAGAGCGTAACCTACCTAGACACTTAACAGCAAAAAAAGGAACGTTATTTTCCTTCTGAAACTGAAAAGTCTGTATTCACTGGAATTCCTCAGCCTTATGAGATTTTCCCGTCAGGGCTGACTTACATTTCATTATTATTTTTTTTATTACTTATGAGTAATAAAATATCTTGTGGCTCTCATTGTAGGTGATTCAGAAATTGCAAAATAGATGGTGCAACTTGGAGTGAAAAGCTACTATTAACACAAGATAGAGAGGAACCTTTTAATTCATGAAATGCAGTCACACTGTTTCAAACAGTGAACCCACACAATTACTTTCTTAAACATATTCAGATCTATCTCAAAAACAGCAAGTAAGGGTTGAGTTTTATTGTTTCTCTCACTAGTTTCATCAGGAAATTTCCTACAGAAATTTACAGTTTTTTGAATTTAGAGGTTTCTTTTAATTTCAGAACTGAAGTCTGTAAAATTTATGAAGAGATGCCAGCTGAAAAGTATGTCTGGCAGCAAAAGCTGAATTTTGCATACGAGCAACAGTATCTTTTAGCTGAGAGATTTTGACTTACTTTCCTTCATATTAATGATTTTTTTTTTTTTTTTTTTTGGCATAAATAGTTATAAGAGCAAGATATATAGAATAATATTGGGATTCCCTTTTAGCTGGACATGAGCAAACCAACAAAGAAGCAGATCTGCTCTGAATATTAACAGTCAGACTGGAAAAGAAAAAAGCTAAAATCGACAATTTTAAGACATACTAAATACATAGCTTGCTCTAAAAGTAATATCTCCTATTTATTTCCATAGAAACTACAACAGATACAAAGAGAACAATACCACTGTTTGATAGAATAAATTCTCAGCTACAAAGTCCTCTTTTTCAGCATAGTCACTACCATAAGACAATTCATGCAGACGAGCTGATCAAGACACTCTTCATTTCGTGGTGTTATAGCTGCACATGGCTGTCCAGAATGTGGCTTATCTTTCATATAATTGTTACCATTATGGAAGCATACCACCCACTGCCTCACGATGCTCACATCCACTAGTCGGTCTTCAGAAATGTTCATCAAGTGTAGATAAATGTCAGTGGATGCCACTTTTTTCTGCATGGAGGAATTCACTGACACCCCTTTGGTTCACATGCACTTCCATGTCAGACACCATTCTGTCAGACTGCTCCTCTGTTGCCTTCAGTCACATGGCAACAAAATTTTGACAGAATGTTGATGGAACAATTCAATCTGTACTGCCATACCACCAACATCAGCCTCTGATATTCTGGGCCAACATAATAAAATAGCAGGCATTACTTTTGGAGCAACCTTCATAAAATTATCACTCAAAAGAACTGGTAAGGTAGGACATGAGATTAACGACAAATTATACATCTGTGTTTTCACCTGGATTGCCAGAAAACTTGACAGAGGTTGTAGTTACGTAGGGATTTAAAAAACACTGAGGGTAATAGTCTGTATGTTAATTAATGGAAGACTGAACAGAAAAATCTCAGTAGTTAGGCGCAAATTTCATCTGCATTCCCTTGGTAAGCCACAGATTTTGGCATGTTTTATTTCCTTTAACAAAATCTATCTCAATTTGAAACAGAAATGAACATTCTATGAGCAAATAGGTTCATGAGATTATAAACCTCTCAAATCATATGATCTGAAATTCCTGTTATTTTCTAGAAATATAGAATAAGGCGAGTTTTGTGTGATTTTCTTTTTTGTCACAAATGCATTGTACAAATTTGCTACTGTGGGAGACTTATATTTCTGCTCAGAATTTCTCAAAAAATTGAAAAGATTTTGGAGATTAAAGTGAAGTTTTTTATCTTCACCTTACTTTTAAAAATGTTGGTGCAAAAGAGAATTAAAAAATCTGGAACTCTTTCTTTTGCTTTTAATTGATAAGGTTGTTAGCTTTTCTAACTCCTGTTGTCCCGCACAGAGTGTCTGAAAAGCTTTACTATTAACAGGGTAAATACCCGGGGTTAACTGTATGCATGGGGTCCATCACTGCAGGAAGGAGAGCAAACATTTAAGAGAAAAGCACATCAGAAAGCATTTGAGTAAGTACTGAACTGTGATTTGTACATCAAGAGCCGGTCATCAAAACCAAAAAATGTTAATCAATATCCCAAACTAGTAGAGATGGATACTTAGGAAATAGGTGAGGATTAAACTCAACAAAACAGTAGGAAATGTTTTCAACACTTTATGTGGCTTATAGTAATATTTAATTCTTCCGATAGAAACAGATTCAAAGCAACAAAGATTAGGTTTAATTTCTAGTACTCTTTTACCACATTCATAGGCAAGTGTGGTTAAAAACTCACACAGAAGAGTGGAAAATTCAATTGCACTGTCTGTGCTCAGCGAACACTGTCTGTCTGGTAGAAAGCAATGTTACATAAAAGAGTTTACTTAGGTAGGCCTTGAACAAGGTCAAGATAAAAATGAAGCCTAAATAAGCTGATCTGAGGTTCATCAAACCTCAGAAACCTTTGAAAGATAAGTACACTTGCAAATTCATGCATGATGGCTAAGGAAGGCAGCCACTACTGTCTCTATCCACCTCTGTTTATTCAAAGGTTATTGATCAACTTAGTGCTCCAACTGTTGCTATTAGCAAAGTCCAACCATGAAGCAAAAGAGCAAATCATTGCCTCTGAAAGAGGTGGTTTACAGGGCTCTCTTACCAACTTCAGTTTAACAGTGCCTGTCTTCCAGATGACCAGGCAATCTCATGTCTGGTAATGGCCTGTACTGCTCATATCCTCTTTTGTTAGCACAACCTGTGTTGGCTGTTCTTTAGATGTGAATAAGTAAATTCTGTAGCAATCTTTCCAGCTGAACTGGTTCCCCTCTGTCCCTGGGCTCCTAAAATCCATGTTTGGCTGGCTAGGCCTGTGCCACATTCACTTTTGCTTACTCCTGTAGCAACATCTTCTCTTCTAGATGCTTCCAGCCCTGCTCCAGCTGTGTCAGTATTGTTCATGCTCTGTTCTTTTAGAAAGAGTTAACTGACATGCAAGCTTTGTTCACCAGTAAAGTTGTCTCTCCCTCACTTCTCCTTCCTCCTCTCCGAAAAAAAAAGGAAATAAAAACTCCCGTAGCTCTTTTACTAATCTGCAAGACTTACATAGTTTTAGTACAGAGGTAGTTCTGTGCTAATATGTTTTGTTTGTTTGTTTTCCAGACTGACTTGACTAGCCACATTTACTCATGTTTACAGATTGATTACTCTTAACTGAAATGCCCTCCAACATTAAGTGTACATGTTGATTAGACTTGTCTGTTCTCACCTCTTCAGTACTTTTTAAACAGCTCCTTTTTTTCCCAAACGTTTGCAAACAGTCTGACTCCGTGTCTCACATCCTCTAAGGAAGACTCTTTTTCCTCTTCAGAATCAGACCACCAAGTATGTGCATAGCAAAACTGATTTTCCTAGGAAAATAATCAGTAAATCCAAAAAGATTCAATATTAACTTAAGGAAATATTTGTATTTTCAACCCAAGAGGAAACTAAGGAAAGAAGAGAGAAAGAAGTTGGAATCAAATTATTCCAGCAACTGTTCTGTTTTCTCAGGACTTTTTAATAAAGAAAATTGTTAACAGAATAAGCTTTTTTGATGTGGGGAGGATAATAGAACCTGAGCAAAAATTATATTTGAGTCTTCTCAAGAGGTATGGTCTTTTGCATTTGCAGATTCCTGTGAGGTATATTCAGATTCAGTTGTCGTATTATGCGTGAAATACACAGAAAGTTAAACATTTCTTACCATACATCAGTGAAGCAAAAACAATTGGACAATCTATCAGTGTTTGTTTATTCCTGTTTCAAAGAATCCCAAGGGTAAAAGTGAAAAATGAAAATGACTTTAGAATATTAATAGTAATCATGATAATATTTCACATTTCTACAAACTCCTTGTATGGAAAATCTAAATACACACTGGAATTGCCAGTGATTTAAACTGTATCCCTGGTCTCACCTTCTTCTGATAATTTCTGAACCTTTCATGCTAGCTTGTATTGCAGAAACATACATTTACATATGCTTTTCAGATTAGAATTAGTGATTTAAATCAAGTTAGATAAAGTGGCATATTTCTTTTATCTGTACATAAGTAGATAGTAATCGAAGATTCAAGCTATGGTATGATATTTTATGAATCCAATTTCAAAACTCTTAAGAGGTAGAGTCCAGACTTGGCCTGAATTTCTGGTGGTGTAGAAGACCAGTAAGTACTCAAATTCCCTGGGAAGCTAATGCAGAGAGGTAAATGCTTTAGAAGGTAGTTTTCTTCTAGAAATAATAGTTTGAATGAATTAAGTGAATGAAATCCTATGATAAAAGTTGTATTTACCTCATTCAACTACACATGTTAAATGTTAGACAGTCTTGAACTACCCTGTTCATTGCCAGAAGGGACCTACACAGCCATAGATACCTTTCTTAATATCACAGAATCACACAGAATCACAGAACTGTGGGGGTTGGAAGGGACCTCTAGAGATCATCTAGTCCAACCCCTCTGAGAAAGCAGGCAAAAGAAATCACTTTTTTTATGGTGTTCCATTGATCATGTGAACTCAGTTCAGCTGGCCACAATCTTCTTTTGCCTTTTGGGATGCCCTAGGACATCTGCCAGGAGCTGGCAGAAATAATGCCTAATTGGTCTGAAAAAGCCCCTGCCTCTACGCAGCACCAGGAAGGAATGGGCATCTCAGAGGATCCCAGTATAACTGCATAGTGTTGGAGCGGAATATTGCTATTGCTGGCAAACATCCATCAGCTTTCTACTGAGTTTTCAAGGCCTCTAGACCAAAGCTTATCAGGTTTGCTCAATCTGTTCTTGATCTGCTTGCAGCTTCATTTTGGTTGGTTTATCTGTGGCAGCATCTTTTTTCCACATTGGCCAGGTGGCTACAGAAAATTTACTTTACTTTCATTTATCCTCTTATGAGACAATGATTGTTTTATGCAGGCAGCAGTAACAAGCAGTTATTCTAAATAGAAAAATTATGTTTTTAACACAATGATATAATGGAGAGATGTACAGATTTAGTACAACAGCAGAAGACTTGAGAACCGTAGATACAGGATGTAGAATAGAGGAGCACAGGAGCAGGATGATAAAAGACAGGGCACAAGGATTGTTCTGGAGACCCCAGGGCTGTAAACTACTCACCTGTGGCCAGTTATAGAAACGCAGACCAAAAATCGGACCAAAAAAAAAAAAAAAAACCAAACGTAAAAAAGAAAACCAGTAAGTTGTATCTAACTATATGTAGTAAATTCAGATGTAACCAGGAGTCACAGACCGATAGAGGAAGAGGAAGGGTATACAAATATGTTAGCAAACGTATTAAAAAGATATGGAGTGAATCCTGAGGTGAGGAAGAATAAACAGTCAACATCAGCATGTTCCTCTGTGTGAATAATTTCATAATATTCTCTTCAGCAATCTGAAACTAATTTTAAGAACTAGATGAAGAGTGGAAGGGTGAGCATTAAATCAGAAAAAAATAAATGTATGTATTATAATTTATTTATCTTATTACTCTTATTTATACTTTTTCTGTATAAAGATAGCTAGGTAATTATGCTTTCTTTCCTTTTCTGTAATAATTAAATCTATATTAATAATGATTTTTGAATTAGATTGTTAAAATATTAATTATATTTACAGTAAATTCCTAGCTATATATATATGGTGCATTTCCTCTTTGTCCATAAACGAAACACTGAATGTAAAAATAAGCACCTATGTTTAAACAGCTACACTAGTGCAAAGTGCAGACGATGGTCAAGTAGTGAGACACTGGGTTCTAGATACATAAGTTCAAATTGATTATTTTCCCATCTGCCTAGAGAAATAGATAGGTCTAAAGAAATTTTATATTATTTTAATCAATGGATTTGTCATGTTTCACAGGATTTGAAATTGCATGGATACTTACAGTCACAGACAATCTTCCATAAAGGTGATCTCCTGCGGTTTTTATTCACAGAATGTTATAACTAATGTGATACAGTGCAGGAGAATTTCTGCCTATCAAAAGTATACCTCAATATTTCTCACAGAAGTTTCATTGTCAGCAGCTGCTCTATGTCTAAGCAATAGTAGCATTTTCATGATGAAAGACTGAAATCAAAGACAGTAAGACGATATTTCAAACTACCTCTTTTAACTGAATGTTAGTGTGTGTCTGCTTACATATTTGAGCACAAGTAATTCCTCTTACATTTGTTACTCAGATTACAAAAATGCTAAAATTTTAAACTCCAGATTATATATTTAATAGAATTCACACTATAAATTTTTGTTTGCTAAATTGTGTTTTTAGTTGTCATGCTGTACTTATAACCATTTTAAAACAGAGAAATACAAATTGCTATTACCTGTAATGTTGTGATGCCCTTCTAAAAACAGTATTATTGCATTAAATGCATCAGTTCAGTTTTGGACGTGAGTTACATCTATGGAATTCAATACTTGGACAAATGTATAAAGAAGAACTTAGCACAAGCACTGCTTAGCAGATCTACTGATGCTCTGAGAATACAAATACATGACAAGCAGCATTTATTCCTCGGGATCCTGTTGCCCTTTACTTTTGTCAGTGATCTGGTATCACAGATATTGTTTTATGTGATTAAACTTTTGATCTTTTGAGAAATAAGAAATGTAAAAAAATAGTATTTTAGAAACACTGCTGCCTGCCAAAAAAACTGGAACGTCATAAAAGACGAAAAATATTTTGAACAACCAGTTCAAAGGAGTTGCCTATATTGTATGTGTAAAGTATATAGCAAGTAAACAGGAAAGAATATTTTATATGCAGTACCAATCCCCTACAGATATAGCTACAAAGGACAAAGAAGAGAAGTGACTCAGGCTAAGATATTCTAATGCATATTTTGGGCAGTATGTTTTGGCCAGTTGACTAGAAATAGATCTGTTATAGTCACTCATATGTGGAATATATATGAATAAAATCAGGCTTAGGTTTGATTTTTTAATGGACATATCCTGCTTTAGATCACAGATAGATACTGAAATAAGAATCTGAGGAGCAACTGTGCAAGCGTTTTTTTTTTCGTTTGTGGTTATGCTAATGAAAATCAAAACTAAAATGTTTTGATACACCTAATACTGAGTACACTTACTATAAATATGCCATTGTTTGTCGAGATGCAAGGTGAACTGATCCAAGGTGATCCTTCGAGTCAGTAATACCCTGACCTGTTTCACTACATGGTCCTGTAAACTCTTCGCCAGCACAAATAGGAGAGTGTGGCACTAAGAGAAACTGGAAATTCAGAAACTGCTATTGAGAAGACTTCTGTGTGACTTCCATTCAAGTCTAACAATTGACTTAGACTGTCTGACAAACTTGGAGAGAAACAGCTGTGAGACTTAAATCAGGCATGCAGAGCAGGTGGTCTTAGCATAGACCTGTGCGTTGTAAGGGGTGATGAGACAAACTGATCAAGTCCTCCCAAAAACAGACTCTACATGTTCGTCAGTGTGAGCTGATAACAGGGCTACATGGGGTGCCAGGTATATTATATCTTGAATTTCACATCTGCAAGTTACAAAATAGAGTAAATGATAAAATTTCCAACAGCCAGACATGCAGGTTTTGTGTGCATCAGGAAATCAAGCTAGAATTTTTGTTTGTGGATCACCACTAAGGAAGAAATGGGAACTAGAACATTAACAACTTGCTGAGCTTTCCAGGGGCAGGATCTCTTTTCTTGGGAATACTTCATCTTTTTTGCTTAATGCAGTTAGAAATAAGGTTTTTCTATATCCTTCCTATTATGATCAGCTGTGAGTCAGAACACACAGAAAAAAGCATAATTTGCTGAATAAGATGCACAATTACACAATTCTTTCTGAATTAGCTCTAAAAAGCATAAGTAGAATTAACATCACTGCTTATTTTAATTGGTTTTTCTAAGATGATGAAAATATTATATGAAAATATGAACGTGAACTATGAAAATATTATGTCTAATCTGAAATCTTAGGCAGGTAAATCTAAAAGCTTCTATAATCTGAACACAAGTGTTATCTGAAGAAACATAAAATTGCAGTTGTAAAAAAATTAACACTGTATGTATGTCTCTCTCTCTCTCCAGCCTGTTACATGCTCATCTTCTAGCAGTCATCGAAGGAACAATGATACTTGTTTCCTACGGAAATAAATGCTTTTTATTCTCTTTCACCAACCACACTCAGGAAAGCTGTCACATTAAAATGTTTATTTCAATTGCTAGGACATTAGTTATGAGAAAAACTGTACTTCACTACTTTTTTGTTATCAGGTACAAGATACATTTAAACATATATGTACATATAAAGAATTTCTTTTTAAAAAAAGGAACATTCAGGAAAAATATCTCAATGTTACTAAATAAAAATATCAGGGATTTTTGAAATGATGTATTTTTATAATTATTCTTATATTCTACTAGGTTTTTTTTCCAAATAACTGCACTTTCTTCTAAGAAATTATTCCTTATCAGTCTCTCACCTTCTGCTCACTGCTATTTTTATTGTCCGGAAAATCAGATATACAACTTTATTAGTGATATTCATTGCAGTTTTAGTATGAACACCATTTGAACGCCATCTGAGTGATTAAATATGTTAAGTAAAGCACTGATATTTTTAACCACGTCAATTATATATAAAAAATATTATGTGCAACCCCACTAATCTTATTTGACAGAAGTTTTCTGAGATACAGAGAAGTTTTAGACTGTTAAAATGGCTGATAGGAAACAAACAAAAGCGCTCGGAGTAACCTAGACCCAAGTGACATTTCTCGGGTCACCTGGGGAGCTCAGCAGCTGCCCTGTGCTGCTTGTGTGACCTTGTTGCTGGGAACAGCCTCTGCATCCCAAGAAAGACTGGCTTACATCTGTACTGTGTACTGTCTACTGTTTTGTGATGGTAGAGATCTTTTTAATACTGTATTGATTTTCATCTCTTGGCTTCCCTGTTATACTTCTCATTTTTCTACTCATTGCTTACGGATGACTATTCTTCATTTTATAGTTGGCTTTAATGCAGGCAGTGTTTCAGGTATTTCTTTTTTGTTTGCCTATTTCTTTATGTGTTTGTTTTATAGCTGCCAAGCTTGGAGCTACAGCCATGCTCTCATAGATTCTTGCACAGTTGTTTCCCTTGCAAGGTAATCTTGAGAAACATCAACAAACAGCCTTGGTTTCCTGTGTGGTAAGTTCTTTATAAGGTGTTAACTATAACGAAAGAAATGTGATTGAGCCTAGATGGTCATATTGTGATTCAGATTTGCATTCATTTGTCACCATGTTAGATGGATATCTCAGCTCCCGATATTACTGATGGATTACTGATGGACCCACAAATAATTGTCTAAATCTATTTGGGATTTGGGATACTCAAAACTATCCCACTTAGCCACTAGCTGCCAAATCAGACAGCTTCCTTTTAAGGAGCCTCTGGAATTTCACATAAATCCTGTATCATATATGTCAGTCCCACAAGGATATCTTGGATGTTTGAGGTAATCTCAGGTGGAATTGATCAGACACTTCTGGCAAGGTGAATTCCTTACTTAGGTGCCTGCCTTATTACGTAGACATACAGATTGGGATATTTTAACACAGCACTGAATCCAAGCCTTTCTGTTATCTCCAGATTAAATGTAATTATATGCATTTATGCATATGTAGTGATTAATATCTAATTTATTTTTCTGTGTTAGGAAAAGTAATCCCTACCAAAAGTAGACAAGTTTACACTCTGGGGTGTTTTGTTTCATTTTCCTTTTTGGAGAAAGAAAGAAGGGCAAATTTTCTGTTTTACAGGATTCTTACTTGAAAATAGAATTTTAAACACAAAACTCAAAACATGCTAAGCAACTGTTTCATCGGCTGATATCACTTTTACATAGGGTTATGGTTAGCAGCATAAAGCTCATGTGGAGACTGGTTACTCTTGGTTTATCCAGGAGCTGGTACTTTTGGACTTCTTCAGTCATGACCCAGACAGTGCAGAAGGGTGTACTGTCAGCAAGTTCTCACAGAAGCTACAAGAATGGGAAGAGTGGCTGATGTAACAAATAGTTGTTGCCATTCATAAGAACCTTGTCAGGATGGAGAAATCTCCTGACAAAAACGTAATGAAGTTCAACAAAAGGAAATGCTAGTCCCCCATCTGGGAATGAATAACTCGTGTAACTGTATATGCTGATATGAATCTGTATGCTGATATGTGAACTGTATATGACTGGAAAGCAGCTTTGGGAAGAAGGACCTGGGACAGCAAGTTGAACATGACATAACAATGTGGCCTGGCAGCAAAAACAACCAAAAGCCTCCTATACTAAATTATGAAGAGCATTGCTAGCAGGTCGAAGGAGGTGATTTCTACTGAGCACTGGAGAGTCTACATCTGCAGTGCTGTATCCAGGTCTGCGTTTCTGAGGGGAAGAGAGGCATGGGTATAATGGAGTGAGTTCTGTGAAGAGTCATTAACATTTTTAAAAGATAGAAACATTTTTCATATAAGGAAAGGCTGAGGGAGCTGGGACTGTTCAGGCTAAGGAAGAGAAGCCTCAGGGTGATCTTGCCAGTATGTATAAATACCTGAACGGGAGGTACAAAGAAAATGGGCCAAACTTCTCAGTGGTGCCTAGAGACAGGACAAGAGGCAATGGACAAGGCTGAAATGCATTAGGTAACATTCAAATGTAAAACAAACAAAAAATATGTTTCCTATGATGGTTCAAGCAATGGAACAAATGGCCCCAAAGTGCTGTAGAATCTCCATTTTCAGAGACATTGAAGTACCATCTGGATTCTGCTCTGAGCAGAATCTCTAAAAAAAACTCTAGAGTTTTCTCCAGATTATCTTCATGGCTCCCTTCCACAATTTTGTATATCTGTGATTCTGTGATTTTTTGTAGAATTTGCTTTTAAGAGAAAGATTGTCATAGTCACCTTATTTTTGACATAAAATATTGTTAAAGGAAATATGATTGTGCATGACCATACAGGTGTTAAAAACATAGGGAAAATATTATACAAACAACTTTGTTAATATTCAGGCCTAAGATCAGATAAGCTGATATTGCACAAGCTGTCATACATATTACTAATCCTTTATTCCAGAATTTTGAGAGGGGATAGAGAAATGATAGTAAGACACATATAACGAGACAGAGCAAAACAGTTACCAAAGACTGAGAAATAGTGTTACCAAACTAATCAGCATAAATGTCATATAATCCACTTTTGTTGTACAGCCTGCTCCCGTTGAATGTAAAGTGCTGACATTGATGGTTTGATGGATTTGCTTTACATCACTGAGGTTCATCTTGTCTGGTATCCCTGCTGAGACAAAGAAGAAAATACAGTATGATACATGCCTTTGTCAATTCTGTCAACATGTTACAGCTAGAAAAAGTGTGTATATCCTCAGCGCATGTACTGTCACTGTTTAGCTTCTGATTCTTATGTTACTGCCAAATTAAAAATCCTTTATGATTGCATCTACAAAGACACAGTAAAGTGTATGACTATTCTTCATTGAAAATAATTCAAAGGTCTGCCAGCTATGAGCAAAGATTTTCTTGTACAAATATGTCTCAACAAACACTTTCAGACTGAAATGAACAGTTTTGCAAGTCCCACTAAAATCCACTACTTACATCTTTCTTGGATTTGAAGGGAAAATAAAATAATTTCACATGAAATTGCTTCTATCTAGATCCTAATATTATTCCAAATTAACACATACCTGATGTAAGGAATACACCAAAGTATGTTTGTTGCTATATAAAATCCTCCCTTTTTGTACAATTTGCCTAACTTCAAATAGGAAATTTTTTTACTGAGTTCTGGGCTGAATAGTTTTACTTTTTTTGGATCAGGATAAAAAAATTCTCTGTCACAAAAGAGTGCTTTATATGGAAGAAGGACATAATCACCCATTATATTTCCTGTACCTGGTTAAACAATCAAAAACCTAAAGTCTTGGAGATGCATTTAGATTTGGAAGCTTTATCAGGTCCTTACATTTGCTATTCATGCTTTTAGATTGTCTTATCCCATATAACAATTTATGGCATGCCACTATCAATCAAAATTAACAAGTCCAAAGTCAGTGTTATTACATGCAACAAATATTGACAATGTAATTACACTGAGGCTGAAAAAGTGTTCATATAAAGAAAAGTCAATATTTATGTAATTAGGTCAATACATATATAATTCAGTAGGTAAACTCTACTATTGGAATGAAGCTCATCACTACTGAGCTGACACTGAATTTACAGTCTAAGTTTTTGCATTCATTTTTTAGATACTTCTTTCCTTTGTATCGTTTGTAAGATGAGTAAACTAGTAAACATTTTTTTTGGCATTTAGACTGTGATGAAGTATAAATATTTTAGTCATGGTGCTGTCCTCTTTGTTAAGCTAAGCTAAAAGAAGCTACAGAGAATCATCATTTTTGAAAGGAACAACTTTTTTATTGCCTGAGTTAAAAATACTCTTTCCTCTAAAAGCAACTTGAAAGCTGCTCTTTGTGAACCTGCTATATGTACTCAAACATCCTTCCTGTAGCTTTGAAAAAATACATTAGAGTCAGTTAAAGTCAATCATGTTGCCTGAAGAATCTGCTAGAATGAATTTATCTTCTTTGCTGCTGTACTCAGAGAGCAGAATAGACTGCTATTTTGTGGATTTATTGATCCAGTGCTCTTACCTGGAATTTGTGAAAATTAGCTATTTGAGTACAATGCAAGTGGACACACAAGGAAGAAGAGAAACGATAAAGGCTAGCAAGGAGAGAAGAAATTTCTCCTTATCATGCACATTTAGTAGCAGCCTGTCTAGAAAAAGATGAGGCACTCAGCGCTTCACTGAATGGATGTTTGGTGGATCACCAAAGAGGATACATCAAAGGGTTTTTTTCCAAGGCCATTTTGGTAGTAGAACCAAAATGAATGTTCAGGGCTAATTTCTCCAGAGTGTTAATGAAGATTTTCCATATCTAAAAAGACTAACTTCAACAGACAGTCAAAAATTCAGCTCTAAGATGTGCCAAAACACAGGTCACTAAGTGCTCTGGGTAAAATGAAGCACATTTTTTCCAGTGTGTTTACAGATACTCTATCACAGTGACTGAGTGAAAGAGCCTTATCTTAAGTATAAAAAAAATCACTTTTTAAAAGTAATTATCATAATAAAAAATGTTTTCAGCTACCACACTTGAGAAAGAGCTGTCTTCAATTAGAGTATGTGGTTTGAATCTGAAGATGATGTGACTAAATATTAACAGCGGAATGGAGAGTCAGATTTAATATCTAGTGAAAATTTCATTGACGATACTACAGAAAATAGGAAGAGAACAATTTTCCTTTTATAAGATGTATTATCTCGAAGTTTTTTTATTTCCTCTCTAAAGAAAACTTCAGATCTTGGAAGTTTTCTTGAAAAAAGTGTTTTTAAAAAATATTCAGCTGTAGCAATATATTTTCCTTTGATAACTGAAATACCAGGGTGCTAAGTATAATCTCTAATGTTAAATGAATATACCTTAGAATTGCAGTGTAAACATACCGCAAGCCTTTCATCTATTAATCCCCATAGATCTATGCCAGAAATCTACAGATTTGATTTTATTGAAATAAGAATTTGAAAAAATATACTTAGACATGATCTTACAAAAGATATCACTAAATTCAAAAACATTCCTAAAAAATTTGTTATCACATAATTTTATCTCTTAAAAAAATTATCTAAACAATGTACTTCCTAGACTATACTTATTTAAATAATTATTATTTGTACTATTTAAATAAATAATTTATTTTATCCGGATTCAGACATGTATGCCATCTTTCACATATCATAATCAGTCATGGAGGTGATCCTTTCCTTTAAATGAGTTTAATATTCTTACTTCATAGAAAACTTGCAGTAATAACTATACAAATATTTGTAGCAAAAGAATCAAAACTTAGGAGCAAACTCTTCTGGTTTTACTATCCTCACATATTAGAAGCTGGAATTATGTTAAATCTTTTAAATGACCTGTGATAAAATCCTTTTTAATATCAAAAACATACTAGAGAAAATATTTTGACTGGAAAATGGTGGAATCCAGAAGTTTCAGCTGCGATTCAGAGTTTTTACTGAACAAAAACTGGAATTGTACCAGAGCAGAAGATAAATCTCTTGGGAATTAAAATCCAAGTGTAAGATTTTCATGAACCTGTATAAAGCAAAGCCGTTAAATAGAACATCTCTGTCTCCAACGTTAACTACAAAACACAGTGGCTGCAATTTAAAATTTTGTCCTAGACTGTTTTAGAAAAGAATAATCAGCAGAAGAATTGCACCAAACAGCAGTATGTATTACAGCATCTTGTTATAGTGTAACACCTACAGTATTTCTAATGTTCTTCAGCATCTTTTAAAGATATTTAAAGCTGTGAAAGGTAATGGTATCAACAGCCTTGAGACCTGATCTGCTAAAATCTCCAGAATAACTGGAGCAACAATACAATATCAGCAATAGACTTTGATTCTTAAAAGTTATAGTTAAAGACACAGAGGATTTTCATTTAAAATGGAGTTTTTCTGTTGAGATTGTCAAAATATTCCAGAAGTCGGCTATGAAATGTGAACAGTAGAAACTTGCCTACCAAGGACCCGTACTGGGATTTCAAATGTTTTAAACTTTTGAAAGATTTTAAAAAGAACATCCCTTAATAATGGCCTAGCTTGAAGTAAAATCAGAAAGTGTTTGTGTATCTGGAGTCTAACCTTGAACACCTTGCTGCATTATCTACTATCTATCAGAACTGAGATGACATTTCAAGGGAAAATGACTTTACCAAATGAACTTATGTTGTGCATGGTAGCACACAAACCCTATCAAGGATTTCAAGAAGAAAAAGGAAAAGATTTCTCTCTGTGTTTCATTTTCCTTATGATATTCTGAAAGACGCATTATACAGCTCTTATGGTGTAAACATTTTTAATGAGTGTCAGATACAAGGAAGAATTTGAGTAAGGGTGGGGTAGTGTTTCAGGTAGATAGGAAAAACTGTAGAATATATAAATATTATATATATAATATAATATATATAGTATATAAAATATAAAATATAATATAATATACATATATACAGGAATAATATATATATACAGGAGAACCTTACTGTGAAATTGTATGTGAAATTCATCTAATCAGGGTGCATAGTTATTTCAATCACTATATATAATCTAAATTTCAGGATAAACATGAGCTGGGAAAAAAAACACTGGTAATTGGTTGAAGAAATGTCCTGAATTAAAAAGAAAGGTCATGAAGAAGTTTTATGAGAGGCTAAAGAAATACATAGAGATCAGATAAACAAAAGAAAAAAACTGAAGTACTATAGACATATGTTTAATATGAAGCTGGAAATGTAATTTACAATATCAAGATACCTGGAAAAATATGACCTGTTACAGTGCATGTTTATTTGGTCATAAATTTATTGATGTCAGTTAAGGAGTTATAACATTTTAGTGAGACAGAAGAAGATAGATTTAGATGCAGTTGATAAAATAACTGAATAATTTATAGGCTAAGGCAAAAAAGAAAAAGAACAACAACATGGAGATTAAGAGGAATGAAGGAACGGTGATGTCAGAGTAATGAGTTCAGAAATTTTCAGACAGCAAGAGCTAAGACAAGCTTATTGAGTCAAGAAAACAACAACATTGATGAATATCAATTAAATATGAAAAAATTGTATGATAAATTTTCACAAATAAATAAATACGGACTTTACATTAGCATTCCACAAATTAACCAGACTTTTTGCCAGCTGAAACTTTAGAGCTCCTAAGGGATCTCTCTTCCCTTTCTTTTCCAGGTTCTATTCCTAAATACATAATATCTTGAAAACATTTCAAATGTATTTACCCTATCTAGATTACAGATTTATGTGTAAATACCTCATACATCAGTTTTTACATAGTGGCTGCTGTGACAACTTTCATTTCTTGCTTTTAAATACTATAAAAATGCCTTTAATGAATAGTCACTAAGTAAGAAAAAGTCACTAATTCTGTATATATCAGGTCCTTCCCCAAACAGTGTTTTTAAACCACTAATCTTACAAAACATCACAAAATTCTTAAAAGTATCTAGTTCTTTGAAAGAAAAGTACAAACAATGGATTATTACAAGTAGTATTCAGAGACTATTCCGTATAAAGGTCAAGTGATATTGTCCATGAAGTCTCAGTGAGGGAAGAAAAAGGTATCTCAGGAGAACAACATCATAAAGGATACCTGTCAATTAATTACTTGATGTTGTTTTCATATTTTTATGACTATATCTATACTTGCAGGAACTAATGTATTTATACTTAAAAAAGGAAGTGTATGCCATATTACACATGAACATGCCCTTATTATAGTACATATACAGTGCATGTAATTCACACTCTTCAAGTATTGCATGTGTTTTTATGACATAGTGCATGTTTTGCCTTCTCCACTGAACAGAAAATGAAATGAAAAAGGGCAGAGGGCTGGACTAGGTTTTCTCAGAGGTCCATTCTGACCTTGACTATTCCATGATTCTGTAAGTATTAAATGTTTCACAGCTCAGCACTAGTAATAAAACAAACAAATAAGCCACAACAAAAAATGGCTGTCAGTAACAATATAGAAGAAGGAACATACATTATTTTACTATTCTTTGACTGAATGGATTTAGAAGAGGTGAAAAGTGATGGAAGAGATATCTGAGAATTAAGTCAGAAATTAACACAGTGGAAGATGTGCCTTTTTTATTTTCTTTAGCTTTCATTTACTAAAGAAATAAACAGCTGCTCTAAAAAGGCTAAAAAAAATGTTAACACTATCAAGCATTTTTCTATGGAGCTTTGTTGGGTTTTAGGCTTTGATTTTAAAGAAAAATAAATTATCCAGCAATGCACATCAGTTTGCCGTATCTGAATTATAAATCAGTTTACTCAGCTGAACTTCTTAATACTTCAAGACTGTTTTTCAGTTAAGCTCTGTTTGCTTCAAGGTTCATGAGAAAAGGGCATAAAGAGCCAAAATGATTCATTTAGATGAATGAAGGCCTTTGCTTTATGGAATCTATTGTTATGAGGACTGCTCCAAAATTAATATCTCCTATTTTATTATGCTGGCCCACAACATCAGAGATGGATTTTGGTGGTGTGGAAGTAGAACAGGCATGTCCAACCCCTGTCTTGCAGGTGGCATGCGGCCCAGCACGGCTTGCAGTGCAGCCCACCCACTGACCCTGGTGGCTCTTCCCTGTAGAGCAACCCCAGGCACACACCTATCGCTCAGCAACAACCTAACTGTCCGTGTGCTGTTAACTCAGTGTCAACTGGAACCAGGTCATGGGGAGGGCAGTGCTTTGCAGTGCTGACTCAAATGATGGCAAATAACTGTATGCATTTTGATACATTGGCTAAACACAGTACTCTGAAGAACAAAGAATATGCAGCTGTGCTTTCTAGTTTGATAAAGTAGTTTCAGAATAGATTTCAAGATTGCAAAAAAGTCATCAGTTTATGTTTGCAACTCCACTTGCAGTTGATATAAATACATTACCTGCAAATTTTCAAATGGAATGTATAGATTTGCAATTAGATATTAAACTCAAGAATCTGAACTTAGCTTTATGGTTTTGTTCCTCTCCTTTGTAGTGTTTTAAGGAAAATATTAAAAATTAGAATGTTTTGTTACTTATGTATTTAGAATACTGTATATTTTACAAAGGCTGCTCCAAAAGTAATGCCTCCTATTTTATTATGTTTGCTCACGTTGTCAGAGGCAGGTAGTGTGGTAATAGAGAGTGAACCTTCCTGCCAATATCCCATTACATTTTGTTGCTGTGAGATCTGTGGCAGCAGATGGGCATTCTGACAAAATGGAATCTGACGTGGTAGCAGATATGAAACAAAGGTGTAATTGAATTCCTCTATGAGGAAATAATAGCACCCGTTGACATTCATTGACTCTTGCTGAATGTTTATGGAAACCAAAGAGTGAATGTGAGCACAGAGAGGTAGCAGGTGGTATTTTTCAGCAACAATGCCATCATATCAATTGTGACACTGTGGGTCACTTCCACTGGTGCAGATTTTTATAAGCATGGCATGCATGAGAGTTCTTGTTCATTGCTGGCAAAAATACATAGCCAGTGATGGTGACTATGTTGGAAAATAGTACTTTTTAGCTGAGAATTTGCTCTATCGTAGTGTTATTGTGCTCTTTGTATTGATTCTAGTTTCTATGGAAATAAGTAGGAGGAATTACTTTCAGAGCAACCTATGTACGTAAACATTTATATACTTTCTATCCCTATCAATTAAATTAATGAATTATCATAGAAAACAGGGGTTGTGAATACTAAAATTATATGTTGTAAAATGATTTTATTTTCTTTTCCTGTTGTATCTTTCATTGAGGTCTGAAGTCTTAATTTGAGTGCAATAAATAATTATATCTTGTGTGTAAATCTCAACAGATTTCCAGTAACTAAGGTGAAAGAGAAGAAAGAATCAAAACCAAAATACATAGATTTTTCCGTAACAGTAAAGATTCTATTTTACTATTTGAATCTGGCTATGACCATTGCTTGATTCTTTAGAAGTGGGAGAAACAATCCAATACAGTGTATAATTTAGGTAACCAGACCATTGGGACCCCTAACTTCTGGTATTCAGTGATGAATGTGTGCCCTGGAGCATAGGGGATACATATTTATAATCCTTATGAAATAAAGTGAATGATTCTCATAATTCTCATAAATTCATGCTACTTTCTCTACAGCCATTTTACCTTATGCAAGAAGAAAGGAAGCCAAAACCATTGAAAAGCCAAAAAAATACCCACACTGAAAATGTGCTTACGTCTTCACAGTTGCATGAGATCATTTTAAATATGAAGGACAGGGTTTTTAAAATACATTTGTTTAAAAATTCAATAAAGCTTTTTAAAAATTGCAGGTGAACTCATGTTTTGGCAGGGCAGAATTTCATCTCCTTTCCTTTAGTGGCTATAAGGGTCAGTCTGTGTCAGAAACATTGAGCTTGTGTGTGAGCACCATCCCTAATGTCACAGAAGGAAGTGTTATGCTGATGTTAAAGTGGTGAATTTAAGAAGATAATGACAGATAATACTTATGACATTATTCATTCCAGTTTTCTTTCTATTTTTTTTTTTTTTTGTATTTGTGCAGTCTATATTACAAAAACTGATATTTTAGACGTTGAGTATATTGCACTTGGCATACATATGCGCATCCAAAAGTAGCTTATTTCTTACGAAGCCCTGCAAGAACACGTCCTGGTTTCAGCTGGTACAGAGTTGACATTTTTCCTCATAGTATCTGGTATGATGCTCTATTTTGGCTCATACAGTCTTGTCAGCAACAGGGGCTGGGGGAGCACAAGGAGCTGGAAGGGAGAGAACCAGAACAGCTAACCCAAGATGGCCAAAGGGATATTCTATACCATATGACGTAAGGTGAAAAAAAAAAATTAAAAACTGTTGGGAGTTAAGTGGGGCAGGGGTGGGATGAATGTCCGCTGCTCAGAGGCTGGTTGATCATTGGTCAGCAGGTGGTGAGCTTGTGCATCAGTTACTTTGTAAATATGTAATTATCATTACTATTATTATTTTCCTTTTCTTTTCCTTTTCTATCTTAGTAAATAGTTACTCAACCCATGAGTTCTACATTGTTTTTTTCCCATTTCTCTCTCTCATTCCACTGGGAGGTGAGTTGTCATGGTTCTATGATTTTTTGTTATCGGTATTCCACATCATAACATCATGTAGTGCACTGGGAGTTAAAGAGTTAATGTTCCAGTTCCATGGATCATCGATAGTTACGGGTATACCTGTCTCAGAAGACAAGAACTACATATCTCAGTGGACTGTTCACTGTTCTGTTACTGCTTTCCACTCAGAGGGAAAGATAAAGCTGTTTACATGTCACAGGACATCCCCTTTTTCCCTTTCTGCTCGTCTTGGCCACATGTGTGGTCCCTAGCCATCTTATCTTCATCATTAGAGTAAGGTCTTCAGTTTTTAGACACTCTCTCATTTTATTTTATTTATTAGTTTCAATTCCAATTATATTACATTATATTGTGTTATTTTGCATTCCGATATCTTATTTAGTAAATTAACTTTCCTCCTCAGATTGTTGCTGCTGTTTTGTTTTTAGGCCCATCTCCCTGCCTTTTCCCCTTTTTCCCTTTTGCCTTTCCCAGGGCATAGGTCTGTGGGTCCCCCTGCCCCATTAGTCATGGAACCGGGCCGAACTGGCCCATAAACCATTGACAGGAGTATGAGTGAATGACTCTGTGGTGCTTAGCTACCTGCTGAGTTAAACCACAACAGAATGTTTTGGATATTTTAGAGTATCTCCAGTGACATTTGGCACTTCTGTATGGACAACTGAATCCTATCCTGCATTAAAGTTATTTATTGCAGCTCCTGCTGTAGTGGACATAGAGACATTAATAAACTCTGAAGAAGGAAATGGAGTACTCAGATTTAGATATTTCATGGTTTCAGCATTAAGTTTGTCTGGTGTTAAAGGGTAGGATGAAGGACTGCCACATTGTCATTAAGGTATTGAATTGGATTCCAGTGTTTTCAAACATATCTGAAGATACAGTACTCCACGAAGGAGTTTCCTGCATGGTTTTTCTTAACACTAAACCGAGCATGAACTAGCACTTATACTATGTGGACAGTGTAACTGAAACCAGGAGACAACTCACAGGCTAAGTTACTTGGCAGTGTAGACACAACCAGTGAAATCACTGAAATTCAGAGAATTGCTTACCTTCATAGGAAGGTTCTGTACTTGCATAGAAATTCTAGCAGCAACTTTTTAATATCCTCAAATATTTCACCTCTGTCACTGGACAGTCATTTGTTTCAGTGAAATGGGTTTTCATGGCTATTCCTGAGAAAAGCATCTTAGAAATCTGTTTCAGATCCCAAGTCAGGATCATGAGAATGAATACTGAAGGACTGAACCTTATTTATGTGCAACAGTGTAAGATGGAAAAGTGAGATGATGCTTGCTTAGGAGCCAAGAACACTGAAAATTTACATCTAACTGGCTTTCACATGGGGATATCATCAATGACTCGGATTTTTGTTTCCACGTATGAGGTATGATGATAATCATTACATTTGTATCCCCCTTAAAGTAATCTGGCTTTACTTTATCTCATCTACTAAGTGAGATCAGTTTCGCCAGGGAAAGCTACACCACTGCCTGTATAATGTAGTACTCCTTAACGAGGTGCAGGTAAGACTTCTTTCAAACACATCACACTGAGCTGTTTTTAGATTTTGCTCTGTCTACATACTAAACAATCTTACAGATCTTTTCCAATCTAAACATTTCTATGGTTCTGTGATTTTATAAACATAGATATTGTTCTGCAGAAAGTTTCTCAAGTTGTTGGTATTTAATCGGAGAAAGTAATTTCATCTAAAATCCTCCTCTTTGATTTTATACATTTTAATTATCATTGTAACAGTGCACAAATCAATACAAATAACAACTATAAATGCACAGAGAATATCAAGACACAAGTAGTCTCACCTACAAAGAAAGAAATACTATTACAGTCACTGTTAGAAAGCAATTAAGATGTCTGCCTAATAACATCAGCTAAGAGAATTCTGCATGGTTTATCATATACTAAGAAATGAATGTGACATATCAAGTTTAACTGCACATGCTCTATGAAATCTGTGCATAAGAGAAAGATCGTAACCAATGATCTTACTATAAGTCATTTGAACTATAAGATCAGCAGATATTAAACCTTTGGTCTAGTATTTGAAAGTCTTCATTTTAAGTTAACAGTAACACACTGTATGTTAATGAACTCAGTATTTCCATTTATGAGTTAATGCAGCACAAATAAATGATGTCACAAACCAAAACATATCCATTCCTTTTGCATTCTTAAGAATCATAAATGGATTACGTTATTTTTTGCAATGACTAATTTATATTTTTTGGCTTGTAGGTCTGTTTTAGCAGATGTCATAGTATTATATATCTAGAATACTTGCTTTGTTTTGGATACAGTCTAAAAATTAATTGTATTTTTCCTTTGAGGGAGAGAACCACAGTAAGCTTCCTTAGCTCTAATGCTTATTATCTTCTCTCCCAATGGCCTCTAAATCCACATTCTTTATAAAACATGTTCATTATAACTTTAATGTTCCTGCATGCTGGAATCAACATTGTCAATAATGCCAGTTTTAGGTGAAGAAATCCAATTTTCAATCTTTTTATCTACTGAAGAACCTTTATCATTAACCTAAGCAAAAGCTTTGTAATCAATACAAAATGATAATAGGGCTAACGGCCTGTAAATCAGACTAGGTAGAAGTTATAAATTTTTTGTAGCTTGAATTTTCATCTTATCAGTGCTATTTTCTATCCTATGAACCAGGACTCTCATATAGATTAGTGTCATTCAAAATAATTTACCCACATGCTCCCTTTTCAATGTCTTTCAGTTTGCTCTTGAAGGTTTATAACCACTGTTAATCTGCAGAAATCTACCATCTAGAACAAAGAGATGAAGCCGAACTGAAACTTGTGAAAGTAATGCACAAACAAGAAAGCTTGGGTTGAAGCAGAATGTTATTACTTAGGCTCATTAAGAAAGTGAAATATTTTTTTTATGTTTTTAACCTTTCATACTCCAGAGATTTATGATCCAATTTTACTGTAGCAGTTCCATTATCTCAGTGTTTGTCTGGACGTTGTTTTTAAGAAGGTATAAAACATGCCTTTTCCAGAAGTAAATTAAATTCATTTCCATTGCTAAAGTGATAAAGAAACTATTCTGGTCAGTCCATCTAGAATGTCAGTCATTCCACTGTCTTTTAAAGGTAACATATCCTGTAGATTAGATTAATTAATCGCCCCAAATGTTTATATCTTAAACTGTCCTCCTTCATTTTTGCTGTAAAGCACATTTAGAAAAATTTCCACAATTTAAGGCATGGTGCTTTCCGCCACTTTCTCATGGGATATCAGTCGGTTCCTTTACCAGGGGAACCCCGAGCTAACAGCAGCCTGGCAGCTCTCCTGAGAGCAGCTGATGTGGCGTGGAAATTGCCACGGCAACAGATCTGTGTCCATGCTCCTTGCCTCAGAAAAAGCCTCTGGGAGGGCAGCGCTGCCCACCAGTGCTGTGAGAAGAAGGCAGCACGTGTATAGCACCCACAGCACACTGCAGCAGCAGATGTGGTAACTTGTGCGGCAGGCCACAGAAGTACTGTCCCTCCTCGCTTGGAAGACCAACTTACCTATTGGCAGTCTCCAAGACCACAGGTTTACCATGGTCTCCACCAGGCAACGAGCTTGCCCTACAAAGACTGTGGTGACCCAGACGGAGGCCCTGCCCCAGAATGTGTCTGGGGAGTGCCTGAGCCTGCTGCTGCCAGGAGAGGATGGCAGGAACTCCACCTGTGTGAGGTGTGAGCAGGTGGAAGAACTGCTCAGCATGGCAGCAGAGCTCAAGGAGGAGGTGGAGAGGTTAAGGACCATCAGAGAGTGTGAGTGGGAGATTGACTGGTGGAGTGACTCCCTGGCATGCCAGAGAGAAAAGAGCCAGGGAGACACCCCCCAGAAAGTGATGGACCCCATGCCCCGTCACTACTGAGCAGAGAAGGGGGACCTGAGAGACGGGGACAGTTGGAAGAGAGCCCCCATCGTGGGAGAAACCCTTCCCTGCCAACCTCACACAACCTCTGAGTAATAGATCTGAGGCACTGGAAATTGAAGGGGAAATGAGCAAGGAGGCACGGGAAGGTTTGCCTAAGACATTGCCAAGAGCGAGGCAGTCCACTGTGTGTCTCCAGATTGCCTTTGCTAAGAAAGACAGAAGGGTTATTTCTGTAGGTGATTCCCTCCTTGTGGGAACGGAGGGTGCCATGTACAGACCAGACCCGACTCATAGGGAGGTGTGCTGCCTCCCTTGGGGCCCAGGTCAAGGACATAACTAGAAAACTCCCAGATCTGGTTCACCCCTCTGATTACTACCCATTACTGATTGTTCAGGCAGGCAGCAATGAAGTAGCTCAGAGAAGCCTGAGAACTATAAAAAAAAACTTCAGGGCTTTAGGGCGGTTGGTTGATAGAGTGGGAGCACAACTGACATTTTCTTCTGTCCCTTCTGGGGTGGCAAGGGACATGGAGCAAACTAGGAAAACCCAGGTAATGAATAAGTGGCTTAGAGGCTGGTGCCACCACAGGAACTTTGGGTTTTTTGACCATGGGGCAATTTACTCAGCAGCTGATCTAATGGCTGCAGATGGGTGTCAGTTGTCCCTAAGAGGGCAATGGATCCTAGCCCAAGAGCTAGTGGAGCTCATTGAGAGGGCTTTAAACTAGGTAGGAAGGGGGAAGGGGGTGCAATTAAGCTTGCTAGGACAGAGCAAGTACGCTGGGATTTTGTACTAGATCTGGTGGGGGAAGAGAGTCGAGTGCAGTGGGACAGAGAAAGGCTTGGGGTTGCTGTCATGCCAGGAGTTTGTGGGGGAAAAACCTCTAAACTGTCCTGTAGGATCTTCTGGGAACTCCTCAGAGGAGGTAATGTTGCCAACCCCCCATCTGAAACCTTCTTGTGTCCCTCTAGGAAGCAGTGGGGGAAAACTTCAGATTTCTTTCAGAGGTTTGAGGGATGGCTCCTCTAGAAAGGTAGTGTGCTAGAAAGTCCAGCTGAAGTGCCTTTACACTACTGCACACAGCATGGGAAATAAGCAGGAGGAGTTGGACCATGATGTGCTTGGAATATTATGATCTAGTTGCTATCATGGAAACGTGGTGGGATGAATCTCATGAATGGCATTCTGTGATTGAGGGCTACAGGCTCTTCAGAAGGGATAGACAGGGTAGGAGGGGAGGGGGAGTTGCCCTCTATGTTAGGAAGTGATTAGACTGCAAATAGCTGTGTCTAAGTAACAGCTGTGCCCAGGTTAAGAGCTTATGGGTTAAAAACAGGGATCAGTGCAGTAAAAGGCATCTAGCGGTTGGGGTCTACTACAGGCCACTTGATTAAGGGCAGCCTGTTGATGAGGCTTTCTTGCTTCAACTGTGGGAGGTGTCACGCTCGCAGGCTCTTGTCCTGATGGAGGATTTCAACCACCTGGATATCTACTGGGATAGCAGCACAGTGGGTGGCAGACGATCCAGGGGATTCCTGGACTCTGTTGAGGATAGCTTCCTGGTCCAGGTACTCAAAGGTACAGAAGTGAAGCCTTACTGGACCTGGTGCTCACCAATGCAGAAGAGAGCATTAGAGAGGTTAAGTTTGGAGGCAGCCTGGGCTGTAGTGATCATGCCCTGGTGGAGTTCGTGTTCTGGAGGAATGCAGGCCTGGCAAAAAGTAGAATCAGGACCCTGAACTTCCGGCTGCTCAAGGAACTGCTGGATGGGATCTCCTGGGAAGCTGTTCTTAAGAGCATAGGAACAGAACAGAGCTGGCAGCTCTTTAAGGACACCCTTCTGAGAGCACAAGAGCTCTCCATCCCCCAGCAGAAGAAATCAAGCAGAGGAGGTAGGCAACTGCCATGTCTGAGCAAGGACCTCCAGCTTAAACTGGGGGAAAAGAGAGAAATATACAGGGAGTGGAAGCAGGGTTGTGTAGCCTGGGAAGAATATAGGGACATTGTCCGCATGTGTGGAGATAAGATCAGGAAATCCAAAGCACAGATGGAGCTGAACTTGGCAAGGGATGTGAAAAATAACAAGAAGGGGTTCTACAGGCGCATAGGCAGGAGGAGACAGACCAAGGAGAGTGCTGACCCTCTGATAAATGAGGATGGAGATCTGGCTTCCTCAGACATGGAAAAAGCTGAGGTGCCCAATCAGTGCTTTGACTCAGTCTTCACTGGTGGTCAGGCTCCCCATGTCTGCCAGGACCCTGAACCTCTAGGTGTGGGTGAGAGGAGCAGATTCCATCCTACTGTAACAGGGGAACAAGTCCGAGACCTCATGAAACTGAATGTATGTCAGTTCATGGGGCCAGGTGGTATGCACTCCAGGGTTCTGAGAGAGATGGCTGATGTGATTGCTGAGCTGCTCTCTGTCATATTTAAAGAGTCATGGCTGTTGGGTGAAATTCCCTGCGACTGGAAAAAGTGAAACATTACTCCCATTTTTAAGAAAGGGAGAAAGGATGACCTGGGGAACTATAGGCCAGTGAGCCTCACCTCTGTACCTGGGATGATCATGGAGCAGATCCTCCTGGTTACCATGTAAAGGCACATATGAGATGAAGAGGTGATCCAAGACAGCCAGCATGGCTTCACCAAGGGCAGATCTTGCCTAACCAATCGGTGGCCTTCTATGATGGAGTGACGGCATTGGTGGACAGGGGAAAGGTGACAGATGTTATCTGGATGGACTTCTGCAAAGCCTTTGATATGGTCCCTCACCACATCCTTTTTGCTAAATTTGAGAGGTATGGATTTGAAAGATGGACTGTTCAATAGATTAAGAATTGGTTGGCTGGTCACAGCCAAAGGGATGTGATCAACGGTTCCATGTCTGGGTGGAGGCCGATCACAAGAGGTGTCCGCTAAGGGTTGGTCTTGAGACTGATGCTCTTCAACATCTTTATCAATGACATAGATGATGGAATTGAGTGCACCCTCAGCAAGTTTGCAGACGACACCAAGCTGAGCAGTGCAGTTGATACACTGGGGGGAAGGGGAGCCATCAAGAGGGACATGGACAGGCTGGAGAAGTGGGCCCATGTAAACCTAATGAGATTCAACAAGGCCTAGTGCAAGGTGTGGCACTTGGGCCAGGGCAGTCCCAGGTATTTATACAGACTGGGGGAAGCACTTCTTGAGAGCAACCCTGCGGAGAAGGACTTGGGAGTCCTGGTGGATGAGAAGCTTGTCATGAGCCAGCAGTGTGCGCTTGCAGTCCGGAAGGCCAACTATATCATGGGCTGCATTAAAAAAAGGGTGGCCAGCCGGGAGAGGGAGGTGATTGTCCTTCTCTGCTCAGCTCTTGTGAGGCCCCATCCAGAGTACTCTGTCCAGACCTAGGGCCCTCAGCACAGGAAAGATGCAGAGCTCTTGGAACAAGTCCAGAGGAGAGCCACTAAAATGATCAGAGGGCTGGAGCACCACTCCTATGAGGAAAGGTTGAGTGAACTGGTCTTGCTTAGCTTGGAGAAGAGAAGGCTCCAGGGAGACCTCATTGTGGCCTTCCAGTACTTGAAGGGAGCGTATAAACAGGAGGGGAAACGACTGTTTACGTGGATTGATAGTGATAGGACAAGGGAGGGATGGTTTTAAACTAAGGCAGAGGAGATTTAGGTTAGATATTAGGAGGAAGTTTTTCACTCAGAGGGTGGTGACATATTGGAATAGGTTGCCCAGAGAGGTTGTGGATGCCTCATCCCTGGAGGCATTCAAGGAAAGGCTGGATGTGTGCTCTGGGCAGCCTGGTCTAGTGGATGGCAGCCCTGCCCACAGCAGAGAAGTTGAAATTAGATGTTCTTTGAGGTCCTTTTCAACCCAGGCCACTCTATGATTCTATGATTCTAATTATAAACAAGAAATCAGAACAGGTATAATCCTTAATCACTGATTTATTTTCTTTCTTGGGACAACTTTTGTTTCCTCAAGTTTTAGCACAGCTGACATATCTTGGCCATTAGTAGACAGGCATGAGACATCAACAGTCTCTCTAGGAACCCTATTTCAGTGTTTCACCAGCTTCAAACCACCTAATATACAGTCTGAACCTTCCCTGGCATGGCTTTATTCCATTCATGCACCTTGTTGAAGGTTATTCGGTAAGACCTACACTTCCCTCTGCAGTTGCCCTCCACAGGAAGTTGTAGAGAGCAATGAGATCATGTCGTGTCCTTTTTTTCTCCATACTGGACAACTGAAGACTCCTCAGTCCCTCGTCATAAGACATGTTTTCCAGGAATTTTATCAGCTTTATTGCCTTCCTCTATGCACTTTCAGATGCCTTAACAACCTTTTTATATTGTGAAGCCCAGAACTACACACGATATTCAAGGGGAGGCTTCACCAATGCTAAAGGTAGTAGGAGAACCACCTCTTTTGACTGTCTGGCAATACTGTGTTTAATGCACACCAAGATGCTTTTAGCCCTACTGGCTGCCAAGGTGCACTACAGGCTCATATTGAGCCTACTGACAACGAGCAACTCCAGGTTTCTTCCTGCCACTCATCTCCCATTCTGTACTCCTGTGTACGAAATTCCAGGTTCAGAACCCAGCATTTGCTCCTGTTGAATTTCATGCCATTGATGATTGCCCAATGTTCCAATCTATCTAGAACCTTCTGAAGGGCTTCTTACTCCTCAAAAGAGTCAACACCATCTCCTACTTTGGTATGGTCAGCAAACTTGCTTAGGTTACATTCAACTTCTGCATCCAGATCACCAACAAAATTGTTTAACAAAACTGGCCCTAGAACTGAGCTGTGGGGAACACTGCTAGTGATCAGCTGCCAGACAGGTATAGTCCTGTCCACTGTGACCCTTTGAACTCTGCCATTCAGCCAGTTCATCATCCTGTATAGCATGCATCTGTTCATCTCATAGTGGGACAATTTGTCCAGAAGGGTGCTGAACTAAGAGGGTGACATTGCCATGAAAGGTTATCAAACCACTATGACAGGTCTTTCCCTTCATGAACTCACATTGACTTTGCCTGATAAAAGTTATACTCCTTAAATGCCTTTGAGGATAATCCTCTCTGTAACTTTTCTAGGTACTGAGATTAGACTTACAGATCAGTAGCTTCTTGGATCTTTTCCTGTGCTCTCCTTGTAGACGCATTGGTATGACATTGGCTAGTTTCCAGTCATTGGAGACTATAGTCTTCTAGCAAATGACAGCTGAATAAGCATGGAACTGCATCACAGACCACCAGAGATTCAGTTTGCATCCTGACTCCAGGATTTGTGATTTTGTGGAGACGTTAGAAGCCATGAATTTAGTGGCATAATGTTGAGAGTCTGTTCATGATGTAGAAAGCAAATTGCATCAATTTCTAGTAATATGGTGAATACTGAAGCAAACTGTCTTTCTATGCCAATTGAAGTCTTCCCTTTTGAAGGACTCCAAATAGGAGATCTGGAGGAAATTATCATTTGTGTGGTATAGAGGATTAGAATGCCAGGACTCTAAAGTTATATAAGGAGGAATGATGCTGACAAACTAGATGTATTGTTGGAACATTAGCTCTGTAGAAGGGACTTATGAAAGTGTCTAAATATAAAATATAATACTAAAAAGTAAAAAAAAAAGAACAAAAATATACAGTGAAAAAAAGGCTAGCTCTTATGAAAAAAATAAGGTATTTACTTAGATCTCTTACACACTGAATGTTAAAATAACTTGTCTACTTGAAAGCATTTCATATTGGGAATCACGTCTAAGTTGGATACATTCTTATTTAACAACTGATACATGTTTTTAAAGGTTTATAGCAAATGAGATCATGCTTTAATGTAAGGCAGTAATGGAGACATTAAAAATAATTTTGAACCATCAAAATCTACAACCAGTGTAAGAAGACCAAGATTAGTTACACAAGCTAGAAAGTGGGCATGAAAATATGGAAATTCGTACACAGCTAAAAAGGCAGAATTGGAGCAAAATGAATGAATGAATACTTTCAAAAGCTAGTTCAAGTTAGATGACAAAGAAAACTCTCCAAAAATAGTTCAACAGAATAAGCAGGTGAACTAAACCGCTGAAAAGGCAGAGTCTAGTATTTTAATACATCGATAAAACAGTAAGTCTGGGAATGTCACGTAAGCTTAAGTGATAGCCATGACATCTCTTTCCTCCCTTGTGGTGTACTCTCTCCTTGTGTGCCCTCTTTTTCCTTCAGGCTTATGGACAAATCATATCATGCCATCCTCCTCCACACAATCCCAGAGCATGCTCAGTGTGTGCTGATAATGCTTCAGCAGTTTCCAGAGTTGGCAGAGTTGGGAAACAACAGAGTTGTTTAATGTGTATTAAGGGAAAAGCATCAAATTCTAATGTGAGGACATTACCACAGATCCACACGCCAGATCAAGATGTTTTCTACTCATTTCACCAAGGAAGATAGCTAGAAAGACAGCTCTGAGAGTGGGAGCAGATGAGAGATGACCGATGGAATGAGTTCTAGAGACTATTGCTATATTTGCCTGGGTGCTGAGGATGAACCTCGCACAGGCTGTGCCTATGCTGGAGGGGCAAAGTGGAGGAGTGAAGAGTAGCGTGGTACTGAGCTGCCTACCAGGTTAAATTACAGTGCCAGGTGAAGATGTCCAAGACCATTAAGGCTATGAACAAGGGATATGAGTGTACCTCTGTAGCAGGTATCTGAAAATATTCTTTAATTTGTCTAAGTTTTTCAGCAGCACCCTAAGACCTCACTCACTTTCCAGAGGAGTGCCTAAAGCTTTTCCAAGTTCTTGTTTCACTTGTTGCTTTGGGTATTGCACAGATGTACAGTACAGACAAGATGTTGGTACAGTCTCTCTTAACTGCATGGTCTCCCTTCACACTTCTCCTCATTCATGCACACACCTCACTCCTCTTCTGTTACAGTAACAACTATGGGCTTTGGAAAAGATAGAAAGATTGTTAGTGCTAATACCAGGGAGTTTCTGCTGCTATATGTGTACAGACACTGACTTGTACATGCTGAGTGGAGCACTCGCCAACTTGTTTTTTCAGAATGCAGTCTGTCCATGAATGACAATGGTCTAGGCATTATCACATATAACTGCAAACTTCATTGTCCAGAAAAAAAAAAAAAAAAAAGGATAAAATACCAGAAAGCTGAGGACAAAAGTAAAGATGAGTCTTCATTTATTGTGAAGGATTTACATGCAGATTTGAATTCTTCAAATATGTATAAAAGAAAAATTCCACCTCCAGCTTTCTCTAGGCTGCATTTAAGTTCCCAGACAGCAATCAACAGAGGATTATGAGGAACACAGTCCTCCCAAAGAAATGGAGGCCTTTGAGATACTTGTTTGCTGCCAATGTGCAGTTGGGCAATATTGCTTTCCAGGAAAGTCCAACCATAGTTAAGAGAGAGACTAAAAACTATTTTCAGGCACTCATCTGAGACTATTCTATTTCTGACCTCTTCCTAACCAGTTGTTTGTCTCTCCAACCTGCTTCCTTGTCTCAAAATATCTCTTGTTCATGTTCTCTTGAGGAAGTGAAGCTCAAGTATCCGCTCTCATCATTCTAGGTGTTATCCTCACAGCAGGGTGGATATGCTGAGGCTACACAGACTTTGAAAGAACAAAAGGAGGTTGTCAAGGCCTTTCTTTTAAGTGGATAGACAGGCTTTATGACCTACATGTAGGAAGTAGCAAGTGAATGCGGTCAACTTCTCCAAGAGGCACCTGGGCATGGCCCCTGCATCTCAGAGTCCTGCACTGACTTGCTGATTCCATCCAGTGGGCAGAACACTATCCTAACACAAGGCACTAGCCTATTTAATAAAACTCACTCAAATTCCTCACATTTATGCATACCAAAAGATAATTTAAGTGTCCTGCTAAGCCAAATACATCCTGACATTCTCACTGAAATGTGTACCTGCCACTTGATCCAATGATATTATTCTTTTTACTCAATTTAGATCTGATTTAGAGCATAACATATCTTTACATGACATGAAATGCAGATGCAAATATTGCAGATAGTATAATGATTCTTGCTTGATTAATCTCAGCCTTTTTTACATGGTAACCTATCCCTTTGTTCAGTCTAAATCTTGAATTTTATACTGAAATATAAGTATTTGAGTTTAGCCATGTAGATCTCTATAAACATTTTGTTGTATATACTGCTCAGAAACAGAAAGTTGTAAACAAAAGATATCATGATTATTTTCAGCGTAATAAATAAATTGATCACTGCTACAATACAATACAATCTTTCTTAACAAAAAATACTAAATTGTTTTTAAAAGAATTCTAGCCTATCTTGAAAGAAATAATTCCTGAAGGATTGAGAATGTACAGAAACATATGTAACATTTGCAGTGATGGTTTTGCTTCCCATTCAATATTATCTGTGACAAACTTAGTACTAATAAAGTTTCTTTTCAAGGGAAAAAAAAAAAAAAAGTAGTGTAGCATTCATAACGCTTGAAAACATTGAATGGATATGTACTCACAACAAAGAAAATACTTAGATTGCTCCAAAAATAATTATTCCTATTTATA
>JANHGO010000642.1:0-39244 GCA_024606505.1 Aquila spilogaster
CGGCACTTGGGGTTGGGTTGGCCGGGCCGCTCCGCCCCGCGCCTCCGCCGCACGGGGAGCGCGGATGTGCCCGTAGCGCTGCGTGGATCCGCGCGGGGCAGCACCAGCACACGCACATCAGCGCGCACACCGGCACCAGCACACACCGTTCCGTGTCGGATGCAGCACTGACCCACCACCGTAACACGACGCAGGTGACCCATGGCAGCAAAGCTGATGAACACGGGGCTATGAAGAAGATCCTCAGAAGCCTCAAGAGCTACACGGGCAGCCTGCTGCTTTCTCCGAGGCTTCCTCTTTTTGTAACAGAAGGCTGCAGACTCCTCACAGGAAACACAAACGTGGCTCTGGTTTCAGGGTTTTTGGCTATTGCATTTACTGTGTGACTGTTCAGCTGGCAGTGCTATGCAGAAACGAATATGTCCTTTGTCCCTGCTGTGGCATTATTAAGATCCCCATAAGAAAAGAACAGAAGGTTGGGAGCTGCAGGAAGGTCAGGAAGGGCCACACAGCCGGCCCAGCGTGGCACTTCCTGCAGTGACACCTATGCTTTAACCTCTCTAAATAACAAGGTCAACTCACCAACGTAGGCCCTTCCTCTTCCACTCTTAGGAGCCAAAGCTATAGGGGCTGTGACACTTCGCTCCTCTGCATGGTAACATGAGATTATTCTTCCTATTATCTGTTGGCTGACGTTTCAGAGAAGCGCTTTACACAGTGTGATTTTGCCCAAATATTTGCCCGTTTCTTCATCTTAATTGCCACATTTGTTACAAACGTGGTAGCCCACATTCTTCCCGTGCAGGGGGAAAACCGGAGTAGAAGCTCCAGGTATTATTTTCCTTTTCAGTTTGCTCTTTCAGTAAGATGCACTGAGGGAAAAGAAAACACACTGAATTCGGAACTGGGAGTCCCATCTCCCATCCTTCCTCAACTCAGTCCAATTTAGATGATAGCTAAGATAACTCCTGCAGGCACGCCCATCATGGGTGCGAACCATTGCATAACAGGGACCTGTGAGTCAGCATTTTAAGTTAGAAATTTCCGTTTAATATAGTATATCATCAGCTCTACTGCAAGAGAGAGATTCCATACGGTACCCTCTTGTGAGAGATATGTAATCATCCATCTATGCTATAGGCTCCATTTGAGAGCATCTAAGTTCAGAATTTGGCCCTAAATTGGTATCCTGCGTACATACCTACAGTTTACTGTGGGTAGTTCTGCCTGGGGGGTTCTTCAGTTCTGCTGTATTTCTCAGGGATAAAATCTTTGGTATTAAATATTTGAAAATATTAACTCGTGTATGTACTATGATATGGACTAAAGATGCAATAGCAGAAGTTCGTGTGTGATCTTGGCCTCCTTATGCATCACTGGATGGACATCATTCAGAGGCCCAAGTGAAGCACATTGTTGCCTTGAATGACTTCCTTGTTTGCTGTAGGAATTGGAGTGCGTGGATGGAATGGAGAAGGAAGGACACTGGAGGAATGGAATGAATGCTATCCTGAAGAACTAGAATTTGTCTTCACCAGAAAATTCTTGAATGATGCAGGGAAAGGTATTTAAACCAAAAATTTAAGTGGATCTGTCTGCTTAAGTTAAAAGTCGAACCTCCTTCCTGACTGCAGCTGAGGAAAAGAGGCCAGCTCTGTTCAGAGCACACAGTCTGGAGTCCTCCTATCTCTCCCAGCTAAAATTCCTGAGTTAAATACATAACGATAGAAGTAATATTCCCTCCCACAGCACTCTTCTTCTTTTCTAAGTGGTAAACTCAGCACATGTGGAGAGAGATTGGCACGTGCACCTGACACTCCAAATGTAAAAGGTTACTAGCAGACCTTCTGTTCTGAGCACATAAAGCAGGAAACACTCTGAGAACACCGTGCCCGCCCAGACCTAGCAAACGTGCTAGATTGCACTTCCACCTCTGTGTATTGCATCCAAATAGCAAACAGTTCTCTGTATTCCCAGAGGTGTACAAGTGCAACATTCAGGTACAATGGTGATAGCAATGTGGACAGTACAGAAACCTGCAAGGAAATGAATTATTTACTCAGTGTAGATGCAACTCCGAGGCAGACAGCTGGCCTGAAAATATCAATAGAAACCATCAGGATGTGGCTAAGTAATAATACCGGGTCTCAGCTTAATAAAACCTTTACTAGAGGCTGGCCTAGCAGCGCGGAGAGATATATACCATCTGTGCAGTGGGCAGCAGCTTAGCTGCGTGCACCTGTAAGCTGCAGCACACTGAACGCCACGAACACCTTTCTGGCCGCAGGCTCTCATTAGCAAACCTATTTCCATTTCCTGCACGCGTTCTGTAAACAAAGGTCACAGCCTTTTCCAGCACGCCACACGCCTGACCAGCACACCACAACCTACTCCCTCTAAAGAATTATTAAAGGTTTTCCCCCAGAAGGCGAGGTGCCCTAGGTGAGGCACAACGCCAAGGCCGCGCAAAGCCCCGAGCGAGCGCCCGGAGCGGAGCTGACAGTTCGAGGCGGCGCCGCCAGGGGGCGCCGTAGCACAGAGCACCGCGGTGCGCTGCGGAAGAGGCGCCCCCTCCTGCACTGCGCCCTGCGGGGGGTGGGCTCCCCACCCCCAGTCGTTGCGTTCCCTCGGACACACGGTAGAGAAGGAACCGGGCCAAAGAAACTGCGTACTGTTAACGGGACCCATGTAGGCTGGACTGTGCAGGAACAACAACGCGTACCTATATTCCCGCATACACCTGTACCCGTACACGTGTTTCTCCAGAAGGATGCTCCTTCACCCAGCAGAACCAGGGCTCAGATTCCAGCGCACGCTGGAGTCACTCCATTACCCTGAAATCAGACTAGCTGACAAGCTGCCCCATGTACTTCCTTCTAATGGCATCAGAAGGTTGTTTTCCTCTCCTTTAAGCAAATGAGTCAGAGTGGGCCAAAAGCACCGTTTGTTCATGCACTACAATGACCAGAAAAAAAAGACACGTCCATTTCCACAGCTTATGTTTGCCCAGAGAGATGGAGTGTTTCCTGAGCCTTGACTACAACCTGGTAACCTGTGAGATCTGTTGTAAGACGGGATATTCTGAACATGTCTGCAAAATCCAGTCCCTACAAGAAGGCATTTCAGAATGGGTACTCTGAGATGATGGAGTCCTCTAGAATGGGTACACCTCTGCAGGAAGCAAACACTACTGTACCATCAAAAACTCTCCAAAACAATCTTTAGTTTACCATGCACCGTTAAGAATGCTGAGTGTCAATGCAAAAAGTGGGAAGCCTGTGGCAACTTCATCTCCCACACGAGAAGGGAATCCTAATGGCTCCAGGTCATTGTATTCTGGGAGCTGTAGCTGTAGAAAAGAGAGTGGCAGTGGAAGGAAAAGAGAGCGGTGCAATAAACATGCAAAGAGCTGTAGCACTTTTACCAGAATTCCTTTTTCTTCCCCATGCTAATTTTACAGTTTTCTGCATAACTCTGGAGGCATTCTATTAACAAAGGCAGTGTTTTAACTGTGACCCAATCTTTGCTTTGCCTGCACTGTCATGGCTTGGTCACACTGCAAGGTAAAACTAAAGGTGAATGCGATTATCCTCTGCGGTGTGATTATTCTCCATGAAAGATTTAAAAAATAAAGGATGCAAATGAACTGAATTGCTTGAAATTTTGTAAAGTAGCAAAGAGCTGGAAAAGGTGATGCAGGGATCTCATCACAGTGATCCTTGCAGTAAATTGTTACTGTTTCAGTAGAAAATCATTTTGAATGTTCCATCATTTCCTACAAATTACTGAAGTCTCAGCAATTCAAGACTTCACTGCTGCACCGTCTCTATCCTAAGCATGGTACTTGAGGTTGGTAAAGGGCTGCATTTGGAGCGGAAAGCCAGGCCTGTGTTCAGACCATAATGAGATTTTACTTTTGTAAACATGACTGAGTATCCAAGCCCAAGAAATATTTAAATGTGTGTAGTATGTAGTGCAGTTTTTTAAATAAGTTTTTAGCTCAGGACAACCAGTTCTCCTTTGTTGTACTTCATGCCACTTCAAGCAAGCCCAAGGGAGAACGGCTGGTTCCACATCTCCAGGTACATAAAGACCAGAGCTTTGAAGTACAGTATAACTAAGACATGCTTGCCAAATGGATAAACGTAGCTGCTGTAGTAAATCAAAAGGCTGATGTAAATAACCACGGCATTTAGGTTCTCATAAGCATGGCAGGTAATCATCAATTTTGTGCACAGATTCAGTGCTTAAGCTTTACATCGCTGCTAATCAGTACTTCTGCACAACGGTAAAGCTTCTCATTACAGTTGTTCCCTAAGGTAACAGAGGTCGACAAACCCAGCTTCTCATTACAACTTCTCATCTGCACAGGCTGCACTCACAGGATATTCATTATCCTAGAATAAAAGGCTGGGATGGAGCCACTCCAGCCATGAAGACAAGAAAGGGAAGAAAGAAGACCCAAACCAGCAACTTTGGTTGCTGGTCATCAGTCAGACTCCAAAACTGACTCCAAATCCACCTGACATACCATCATCTGGAAAGACTTGAGCAGATGATGTAGAAAAGCTGCTCATGCATTGCCTGTCAGTCATTCTCATTCCCAGCAGCACCTCTGTAAGCAAATAGTATGCAGCAGTCTGCAGTTCTGTAACAACAGCGGCTATTCAGGAATGCTCACAGTCTGCAGCACTGGGTTATGCTGATTCTCCCACAGCAAATAAGGTACCATTTGCTATGATAATGTGTTTGCTGCTATGTATGAATAGTGTGTTGCAGCTTTGGACACGAGGCTGCTGCAGCAAACAAGCCAGTGGGAGAACCCCAGCAGCTCCATGTGTGAGGGAATGCATAAAAAATCCCCTTGTGGGGAGGCTTCAAACCAACAGCTGCACCGCTGGTGCACGGCCTTCCCCAGGGGACTAAGGACCCGAAGATGTGGATTCCTCACGTTGCTGGAGGACAGTTAATATTGTTAAGGATTTTGGAACACATTATTAAAATACAGGCAGAGTCAAATTCATTTAAAACACAGCCATGCCCTCATGCAGAGAACTGGCCCTCACCCTGTTCTCCCACCACCCCTCACTCATGGCCTCTGCAGCCATTATTAAGAGATCTGCATTTCTGGGAAACTGCAACACTGACTTCTTTCACATCACTGGCTTTTAAAGCCCACATATGACTGGCAAAGCGTTTACCAGCAAGACAAACCAAGAAAGCTTTTTAAGTCTCCAAAGCTAATAAAATACTGCTTTGAGTTTCTGCACCAGTAGAGATGATTCCACAAGCCCACTGGGAGGAGACGGCTATTTTAATCATTCTGTAGTTGCTTAAGGATAGGTTCCCTTCTTGATTTAGAACGCTCTCAACTCAGAACACTCAGCCATAAATACATTTGGAGCTGAGGCTGAAGAAGAGTTAATATTCACCTCTCTTGTTTTACTTTAAATTAGACCTTTAGATCTCTTGATGTGTAGCAGGCATCAGTGAGTCACTCCAGACAGTTTAAAGGTATTCTGGAAAAAGCTGCAAAGTTTGGGGGTTTGTTTTTCTTTCTTTTTTTTCCAGTCACAAGCAGACTTGGCGTAGTTACTTGTTTTTGTTTGTAACAGGACAGCCAGAGAGTTGCATAGACATTAATGGCTATATCACACCACTCAGCCACACACACACTCCAAGAGAAATTAAACAGAGCATTGAGGCCATTTTTCCAACCCCCCCCCAATTCATACTGCCTTATAAATCTGGCTGGTGCAATGTGCAAAGCATCTACAGGTGATTATTGAGATACTGAGACAGAAATAAAGCAAAGAGAAGTCAGTCATTCAGTCAGAAACTGAAATCCAGCATGGGGACTCCTGTCCCCTGGTCCAGCTCCCTCCGTTCTCCCACTCTGCTAGGAGGGTAATGAGGCAAGGCCAGAGCTGATCACGTATATCCGAATGCCTCCTTCTTCCCTACAGGAGGACATTTGTCTGGCTATTTCCTCAGCGTCTCGCATTTAATTTGATCTTGAGCCAACACCACAACCACGTCTGGTGAATGGAGCAAACAGAGCACAGGCACTGCTGGTGAGGCCAACAGCAAAATGATTCTGCTGTTATGAGTATTTCTGGCAGAATCCCGGAGCAAGGAGAATGCCATGTTCCATCTTTAGCAGAACGCCTCACTTTGCTGTACTCTGCTTCTTGCCTTGTTTGTGTGAGTCTTTTTTTAACCAGAACCCTGGGCTTCCAATGTGTGCAGACAGGACAAATATAGCAACTCTCAAGTACATACCTATTATTTAGCTGTTATATAAAGCCCACCTGAGAGTGCCACAAATTCACATTCTAGGTCTGCTGGAAACTTCTGTTGGAAATTTGTTCTGATCTGTTGCCACCTTGCGGGGATCATTTCTCATTCCCCCCACACGAGCAAACCCTCAGCATGTTTTTAAATGAGTACAGAGAACCCCTGTTAGTCACAACAGTGACCACAGTTTGCCTTTGAGATTCTTTTATTATTTCCCACAACTTTACTAGGTAACCTTTCATAATGTAGGATACCATTTGTGCTTTTCATGTGGTGGCAGAGGTCCCCATCCTGACAGGTGACAAGGAACTTTGTCAGAGCCTACTTTAGACACTAATTTGTGTTGCGTATCATTCACATAGTTGTACTTTTCTTCCATTCCCCCATTCAGTGACTTAGGTCCTCACAGCTCCACTCCAGTGATGGGGAAAAATCTGAGCCCTTGTAAATGGAACCTAGGACTGGTTAACAAATCAAAGACTGTCATGAAAAACTGTGAGGGATCTTTCTCTAGAGGATCAATGCCATTACTTGGATAAATAGAACAGATGAAGACAGTTAACATCTAATGCATCGCCTCTGTCAGCCTTACAAATCCATTTTTTATGTTTCAGAACAAAATCACAAAGAAATATTCCCAATGTTATATCCAATCATTGCTTCTTAGCACCACAGTACAGCACCTCAGAAGATACAGTGTTTTGCGCCTAATTCCAAAACACTGGCACTGCAGATGCCTCTGCTTTACAGGGCGCTCTGCCAATTCATGCATCTTCACTCATCGGGCTGGAAAAGGAGAGGAAAGGTACAGTGGGGTGAGCTCCCCTCCCTTCTGCCCCTAGCCACGACGTAAAGATGAGCTTGTTTTTCAAAAGGTAAACGAAATGGTAGTGCCCAGCCTGTCACTCCTCTCAGAATTTTCACCTTATTTTCTGGAAACTCTGCAATCTGTATCCCACTACAGCGTTATGGAGAGGGAGAAAGTGAGAGCGTGGAGAATGCACGGTTGCAGGAAATGGGAAGAAGGAAGGAGGGCACGTGGCACCCCAGTGCTTCAGTTACTGTGATTCAACAATTGGCATTGTAATGACTAGCACAAGCTCATTAAAGGAGTTTCTCCTTGAATTACTGGCTGAGAAGCAGGGAAGGTTGCTGTGCATCTCACTGATTCTATAGCCATGTCTTCAAAGCCCAGGATTCTCATCAGGCTGGCTGCTCCATCAGGGATGGCTGCAGTTGGTTTAAGCTAACTAAAAAAAAGGACCATGGAAAGAGATCTGGGGGTTCTGGTTGACAGTGTGCCCTGGCAGCTAGAAGGGCCAGCTGTACCCTGGGGTGCATCAAGCACAGCACTGCTAGCCACTGTCAGAAGTATGGTTTGAAATGTTTTTGGGTAGCCCTGCGTGGAGACAGGAGTTTGACTCGGTGATCCTTGCAGGTCCCTTCCCGCTCAGGACATTCTGTGATTCCACGATTAATTATACAACATCTCTCTGCAGATACTCAACAAATCTTTTTCTCAGAAACTGAATGTATTGCCTTGAAATTAGCTGGCAGTATATTTGGACTTTTGACTCACATACATGCCAAGATTAGACAGATTTCTAACTGGTCATAGTTATGGCACTGTAAATACAGCATTCAGCCTGTTTCATTTAAGGGTGCTGCTTTAACTATTCTAAGCATCACAGTTTAGTCTACTGTTTAAATACAAACGGAGTATTTCCAACAGTTGGGACCTGAGACCAAGCTATTTAACAGTGATGTTTTACTGTAATAGGTTGAATTCAACCCAACAATTCATGAGAAATGAGTACTTCTGAAAATGTACTCTGAACAAACCAATATATGCACTCAGAGAGTTTTAGTACCATGCCTGACATGATCTTACCTGAGACCTGACTTAAGGGAAGATAGGCTCTAAATCTGAACCCCTAAAAGTGCATTCCTGAATGATGGCATTCCTGTTCTGTTTTATGATGATCAGCAAGTTTGGAACATCCCATTTTCTTCAAGAGACAGCATGCCAGTGTCTTTCCAGGTGAGGAAATGAAAAGTCTTAGAATGCAGATGAAGATCTCAAGTTATAAGGAAACAATCTTTAATAAAGCATAGCCAGGCAATAAAAAGGGCAGTAAAAAAGGCCAACATACAGTGAAACTTTGCCACTTGTCAGAGAGCAGATTATTAAAGCTGAGACTCAAATCTGGACAGTAAAGAACTCCGCTGTGGCTCACCAGAAGGGTACATTTCTATGGCCCTTCCTCTCTACTGAACTGCTCTTTTGTGCCAGTTAGGAGCTTTCAGACTGGTCTTCTTTCTGAACTTCAAATTGCTGCCAACTCAAGAGCCCTATTCTGTCTTGCTAGATCCTGTTCAATCAATTGCTATATATAACAGAGTGTGTTTCCACAGTGGATACCACAAGGAACATGCGCGGCATTTGCTGTGCTGAAGTGGAAGACTACTGAAGACTGAAAAACAGGTAGACATGACAAGTGGTAAATTGCTCCTTTCACAGCTGATTGCATCTGAGGAGAAATGGACATAACACGGGGTAAAGAATCATATGCAAAGCAGTAAGAAGTGGCCTTCTATTAAACCTGGAACTTCTTTTCTCAGTTGTGCAAACACCAGGATGCCACTGTTTGTGCAAGAAAAAGCCCGGGATAGAGAGTTTTGTTAAAACAAATTTTCTCTGACATCTTTTCTGTGAACATGGGCCAGCAGTGTGCCCAGGTGGCCAAGAAGGCCAATGGCATCCTGGCTTGTATCAGAAATGGTGCAACCAGCAAGTCAGGGAGGTGGCTGTCCCTCTGTACTTGGCACTGGTGAGGCTGCCCCTCACCAGTGTTCAGTGTTCACCCCTGCTGTGTTCAGTTTTGGGTCCCTCACTATAAGAAAGACATTGAGGCCCTGAAGAGTGTTGAGAGAAGGGCAACAAAGTAGGTGAAGGGTCTGGAACACATCTTATGAGGTGCAGCTGAGGGAGCTGGGATTGTTTAGTCTGGAGAGGAGGAAGCTCAGGGGGGACCTTATTGCTCTCTACAACTCCCTGAAAGGTCAGCCTTTGCTTCTGCCTACCAGCAATAGGATGAGAGGGAACAGCCTCAAGTTGTACCAGGGCAGGCTCAGGCTGGATATTAGGAAGAATTTCTTCTCAGAAAGAGTGGTGAAGCATTGGAATAGGCTGCCCAGGGAGGTGGTGGAGTCACCATTCCTGGTTGTGCTTAAGGAAAGGGTAGATGTAGTACTTAGGGACACAGTTTAGTGGGCAGTATTGGTGGTAAGTGGATGGTTGGACTAGAGCATCTTAGAGGTCTTTTCCAACCTTAATGATTCTATGATCTAGCCTTTGTTGCAGTGCAAGACAATAGTAACAGTCTTGTTCTGAGCACAGAAAACAGCTTGTGAAAATGGAAATCACCACAAGCAATTTGTGATAAATACAGCATCATATAACCCACCAGTAGGTGCTACTCCAGGCCATAAGGTGAAGAAGTGACTAGCCTACAGTTTTATGTATTACACCAATGCAGCTATATAAGGCTTGATCCAGTAATACCCTCCTCTCTGCCTGTATTCCTGGTTTGCAACTTTTTTTTACACCAGAACAATCCCTCTTTGGCCAGTTTCACCAGCCCTTAGTACAGCCCTAAGATACTGTAGCCCAGTGAGTCATCCCAAATCCCCACTTTGGGTCCAAAATAAACTGTATATCTATTTCATCTGGTCTCTGAGCAGAGGAATGTAAAAGGGAGCATTCTAATCCTACAGTTAGCCAGTAATTCATTCTTTTCATACAGCGTAAAGTAAGAATCATCAGATGAAAAAATGCATGATACAAATGACCCACTGAAAAGTGCAAGGGTGCACACAATGACAAGAAACTAAGTATGTTTTTAACAACTTTTCATTCTTTGTGCAGTGAAGTCAAGAAGTAAATTGAAGTAAGATTTAACACTTTCCAGCAGGCTTCACTTTATGAACTATGTCCTTTGAAACACAAAGTCATCAATTGCTACTGAGATAGACAGTCTCAGTAATTCATCGTTACTGCTACACAAGCTCACGTTTGCATGTCTCACCAAAGTCACCATTACGTTTAGTAAACATAATTAAAACTAAGTGAGCAGTTAACACCCAGGAAAGATATCAGACTGCCCTGGAAACGGGAATAAAGAGAGTGCAACCTAGCAGGCAGTGCTTGTGATCGTGCTGTCTGAATGCTTCTGGAGTGGGAAAGATCATTCTGAGAGGAGTCTGGGAGAGAGACTGACAGCGAAAGGGAGGTGAACCTTGCTTGCAACAATTTTAGGAGTTCATCAGAGCAATGTATCTACTGCATGTACTTGTGATATTTTTCTTTATCTGGCTTTTGGTTCATCCTACTTTCCCCCTCCCATCACTCCCTGTTCCTTTTCTGCCTTGCCCTTTTAACTACATTGTCAGCTTTTCTATAGCAGGTCCTGGATCCTTACTGTCAGCTGCACTCGGAGAAAAATTAACTAAGGCAATCATGAACAAACATTCCGGTTAGCAGGAATATCCTCTGAGACTGTTCAAGTGTTTGCACAAGTCAGTTCTGCAGTGTGCAGGAGTCCCAAGGAAGAACCCAGTGCCTGCTTAGCTTTTTTCCTTCCAAATGAGGTGATACTGTTTAATGCTGGTTGCTGCATTGCTGATGTGAACTCCTGTCCATGCAGAACTGTGTAGAAGCCAGCCTTTATACTGCAGAGGCAGGCTGGTCATCAGAGCAGTAATAGGCTGATTGCTCACGTCCACACCTATGTTAAATCTAGCAGCTTAGGGGTGAAAGATTTCATCGATAACTGTCAGTCTGTGCCCTAATGCAATCTAGGAGGTTAAGTTTAGTGAAGTGAATAAATCAGAATACCAGTTTGAACAGAAAAAAAGATTGGGGAACATTGATTTGAATTTGTACGAGTGTTCACACAGCAGCACTTGATGTTCTCATACATTAAATCCTGGAGTGCTGCTCTGCCCGGTTTGACAGTTCCCAGCACATTTAGCAGATATTTCAATGCACGCAAAAACCCTTGAATTTGACTTCACAGGGCTAATCTGCCATGGAGATATTTATCCCATAAGGACATCATATTTTTGGGAGAGTAGATGGAAAATAAGAAATACACGGGGAATTTCAGAGAGGTTGAATATACTTTAGAGGGTTTTGCAGGCTAGGGGTTTGTCACTGGAAGACAAATGCAGGACTCAAAATGAATTTCTGGGCCTTCCACTACAGTTCCTTTTTGCTCCCACTGGAATGCTTCTGGGCTTCGTTTTTAAGTAAGAGTGACACTGAACTGCCTGTATATCCAAATCCACAACCTCTCATGAGCCCCACCAACCCGTGACAGCCCTGTCCTGTCTCCACCTCAGATGGACGCTGAGACGAAAGCCAACTGCTAGCGACTGAAAATTCCATACAGATAGAATCAAACAGCAGCCCTGCCCAGTTTCTGGAGAAGACAGTGTCACTGTTCACAGTGTTCTGTTGAACAGTGTTCTGTTTCACAGAAGTGTTGGTGTGTGTTTGCTGGGGGAGCTCTGGGGGGTGGCTTGTATTTTGCAAGCAAAGCGCTTTCTATCCACCAGCATTGCCCAGAATTCCTCCTGAGGATGTAAAGTCAAATTACAGCAGCAGCTGGGCCAGGGGAGGTGTGAAATGTGAAGATGAAAAAAAGTACTGAGGGAGACTGTAAGAATTGGAGCTTACTTCAGCACAGTAAACTCTTCAAGAACATGAGCAGAAAAGAGAAAGGAGGAGACAGTTTGAAGGCCCATTCTGGCAGATAGCTCAGTTCATACCCTCCTACACAAAAAGGTCGTTTTGTAGAGGAGGTCATCTTCAGCTGTTACTGATACCAGCCTTAGCGGCTTGTCCATTATGTTAAGGATTGTGACAAAACAATTTCTTCTACAGAAACCTCAGCAGACTCATCGTGTCCCTCTATACAAACGTGGTAGATGGAATGCACTCCTCTCTTTTGGGCAATGGCAATTAATTAAAATGACACATTAAAAACATTTTTACTATAGCTCACACCCTCTCTCTCTCTAGATTACATCTAGCTGAACTAAATCAAGCAGAATCAACTATTACAATTAAGTTTTACAAAATATGAAGTATGAGTGAGGAACTGTACTCAAAGGCAGATACTTTCTAAAAGGCATTCATTACTTGCTGCTGCTCTCTGCAGCCTGGGTAGGACAGGACTACAGATATATAGCATTAAAATGCCAGAGTTGTGCTCTACAGCATGTCCCTACCTAGGATCTAGGTAGAAGTGAGCTATGCTGCAGCCAACCTTCCTTTACCTTTATCAGCCTCATGCATTATGTTAGGAAAAAAATAAGTGTCTAATAATACTAAACAATTAAACAGCATTCGATAAAGATGCTGAAAACAGAATATGACCAATCAAAAGTAATATGTGCTACATGGTTGTTACTGAGACACCATAAGTAGCTAACAACAGTTATAAATAATAATGTTCTTAACTGGAACAACTAATAGTCTTTCCAATCCCACCTCCCCCTCCTCAGCTATCCACGATGCATTCAGTTTAAGAGGTTACTCCTCAGTCACCTTCAGAAGAGGACATCACCTATGCCCTGTGCTCCTCTCTACCCCTCCCCACACATGTCCTGAACACAGCCTCAGCATCTGGGCAGTTTCTTCATGAATTTTCATTCCTCTCTACTTCTTGTACTCCCTCAGTTCTAAGAGCTTTCAGCTTACAAAAAAAAAATCTCTTCCTGACAAGATCCTGGGAAGTGTCCATGGTCCCACAGAAGTATGAACAGTGCCCCACACAGCCTCACTTCTCTTGCCCTCCACTGGCTTCCCCTCCCACCAGTTCTCACAGTGGCCCTTTATGCTAAAATCACACTGATCCAAAAATGGGAGTTGAGGGAGCTGCTCTGAAATAGGCTAGAAAAATTCTGCTGTGGTCTGGTTCGTGAAAGCAAAGGACATGTTCTATAAGCACTGTCTGCTACATAACTTCTTCAGTTCCACATCTTAGTTTGCTTTATAAGTACTGAAGTCGGTCCCCTCAGAAGTTCAGTAAAATTGAGGTAATCAAGGACAGGATCAGCTTTCTGAGGGTGCTGTGACCTAGAGGCAGGTCCGATTACATCATTTGTTTTGGGATGAGTCCGAGGAGCTTTATAAAAAGCAGACCTGAAAGGAGAGAGAGAGACAAGGAAACAGAAGGGCAATAACTCATTAGCAGAAGGTCTGTATGCGTTCGTCCTGCAGTTTGCCAGATACCTACAAGGGAGTTTCTTCAGAGCACAGAGAAACGTGTGAACTGTTGGTATATTTCAAGTCTTTCCTTGAGATGTCAGTCAAGAGCTGCAGTAGAGCCACAGTCACTGCTGTGGTCATTCTCTTCCTAAAGATACAAGCCTCGGTACCAGCGTCGTTGAATGGTAAAGTCTTTGGGCTATTTTATTGTTGTTCTTATCATTGGGTAGCTAATATATGCAGAAAACTAACATGTTTCTCTTTTATCTTTAAACTAATATTTCAACAGCATGCTCAACGTTGTGTACTGTTGCAGTCTGCAGTTGTTTGGAACTAGTGTCCTGACTTCAATTTCTCAAAATAGGCATTCTGATTTAGAAAGAAAAAAGAAATCTGTCCTCCGATTTAGTTCACGTTACAGACTTCTGGTGTGCTCAGTGTGCCTTGCTTTGTGATCCTTCTGTTCCTCACACCATGAGGCAGAGACCGGCCTCCCTTGGTGTTAGTAACATCTTGCTTTGGAAGCACTCCATCTTTCCCTCCCCTCTTTTCATTTTTAAAGCAAACAAAAAGAATGTAAGCCCTGTGAAGTGCCCCATTTCCCACATAATAAAGCTCACATTTACATGGGACCTGTTTCAGGAGATCAGCACTATTCATTTTCTTTTTAGGAGTTAATTTACATCCATTCAAGCTTATTTTAATCCACCTAGAGTGATTATAGGATAGGAGAGAGAATCATAGTATAGGGTTGTGTGAGAGCATGAATATTCATGGCAGGAAAAACCTGAAGGCTCACATGTAATCCAGAGCAGTCCGCTTCTTGTGCAGCCCTTCCAGGACGAGTATATTGCCAGGTTTTCAGCATGAGTTACACATGGTGGAATTTCAGACTTTTCAGCTCAGCTTGTTATTTCAGGCACATTTCCTCTGAAAAATCGCTAAATGGCAGAATCTCCCACCTGAAAAGCATAGGCTTCCAGAGCTTGGTGCTCTGCACAATGACAGCACTGAAGGCTTGGAAGTGAAAGGATGTATTGAAAAGGTATGTCTGATGATACATCCTGCAGGGAAATGTGGAGAACTCCGAGTTTGGAATGAGACAGCTGGTACCAACAAACGGCAAGAGCTACAGCACCTGCCTGTTTTCCACATCTTCCCAAGTTAGAGACCCAATTAAGATGCAGATTGTCACAACTTTTCCCTCCCACTTTACCAGCTCCAACATATTACTGGAAATATATCCATTCCCTGGATATTAATGAAACCCAGATACACAGGCTCTAGGAAACTCCTCTGGCATATCTAGATATGTAGCTGTGATATTCAGCAGCACTCACTGCAGGATGAGCAAAGAGGCAGGAGAGCCCTCACAGGCATGGAGCTGTTGGTAGAACCCTTCTAGGTGTGAATCAGACTTCTGTCCAAATTTAGGAGACTGTAACAGTCTGCTTCATTCTAATATCATTACCAAGCAGAATAAAAGTAACACCAACCTTGCTCACAGTCTGAGGACAACAGCAAATCAATGCCGCAGCTCTGACATGTTCATTCACACAAAATCAAGAAGATTCTGCCATCTGTTATCTGTTCATCTCCCGATCTAAGTTAGATGAAAAAAGCATAAAATGTTCCTTAGCCCTAGCTATACAAGTTGCTATAATTGTGCTCAGCAGTAAAGGCACAACAGTAGTGAAGCACAGAGCATCAAAGATGCTCACAGGCTGAGGAAAATTTCACTTGGTAAAAGACTGTAAGTTTTTATTTATTTTTATTTTGAATAAAAGCCCAAATTACTGAAGATCTTCGAAGCTTCTTGTTTCAAGGTTGTTCTAGATTATAAATATATATACATATATTTATGGTTTTGATACTTCATGCAGATATTAACATGAAGTTGGAGCAGGTGTGGAGATCAGCTATTTCAGTTAAGCCAATGCCTCTTCAAACCATACTCAAATGAGGATGTGAGGATTTCTGAAGTGTGTTGACAGTTAGTAACTGTCTGTATGAAAGCGGTACCTACAGAGTGTGCTGACCACAGGACACAAGCAGCCCCAAAAACCTCTGTAAGGGATAATCCCAGCAAACAGAAGGGGAGAAGAGTATCAGGTTTCTCATGTAGCAATTGAAGACAGTGCAGGTACTGTCCTCCAGAATGAACCTGGGGAATCCAGCCAGGGTGATTACACACGTCTCGTTTTGAAAGTTCCAGTGTAACAGAGCAAGGGTCGCTGGTCCTGATGCACTGGAACCACAGAGCTTAGTGTTTCCCGCATGTATCAATATGCAAGAGCAAAGTGCAGCTGTTTCGCACATCCCCACAAATTAATCCCAAACATTTCACACCAGTTTTTGGTTAAGAACTATGAATACACTGCGGAGTACAAAAAAAAATGCAGCCATGAATTGTGTACTGAGCAAATGTGCGCGTCTAAGGATAAATATCTGCCTGCACACACGCATACACAGGCACATGAGTGTTCGCAGGACTCGTCATCCAGAACTGCCTCCTAAGCAGATATTTCATTAGCCTGATAACCACAGTCGTTCAGGTCTGCCAGGACAAGTGCCTGTAATTACACAGCAAGCTGAACGACTCAAAGTAGCTTAAAAAAAAAAATTAGGAGTATTTAAATAAGTCAAGACATTTCAAAAGGCATGCAAAGGCACTGTTCCACATTCAGTTCCTTAAGCAGTGGATGAGTAGTGATCACTCTAGCACTCACTCAACACCCTGGGATTTTTTGAGTTATGTTGGTTTCTTTATCACATCCTCTTTTTCCAAAGTCCATCTATTTCCTGTATGGTTCAGGTGGCAAATCCCAGACAATCAGCGCAGAAAGGACTGACTCCCATTTCTCAGGGCAGCAACAGGCAATCCCCTGATGTGTTTCAAACAGCTCAATGAGGCATGGGGATTTTGATGACAAATTCACCCTGCCTACACTCTGTATTTACCTCACCAGAAGAAACTGGGGATGCCTACATACAGTCTGTGGCTATTTAAATAAAAAAAAATAGAGAAGAAGAAAAGTTTGGCTGCAGAATTTAAGCGACCACAAGAAAGTCAAGTCCTATGGGCAAGATCTCTGAATAACCCTAGTCATAATGTGGTTGAGAAGGGCTCATAACCTTTGAAAACTTCTTTGCTTTGCTCTACATCTGGAATAAGAAAGTCAGATGAAAGTGAAGCCAAATTTCAGTACATGGATTTAAGGAGCAATTTCTTTCTTTAATTAACAGCATAAGCTCAATTTCAAAGATTCACACTAATATTTTGTTTGTTTTTAAACAGGGTCAAAATGGTCCTATATTGGTAAGTACTAACTAATTGGTGCATTAATTAACTAGAGACTAGAATTAACTAGAAATTTCATTGTAAGTGAGCAAAAACCTCATTCAGAGCTGTTTCATACACCACATGCTCACAGAGAAGCAGGCTGGACTGAGAATCTCTGCAAAAAAATGCTTTTTCATAAGCCCTTGGAGCAGCCAAAAGACAACTCCAGGAATCCCCGAGATTCAACTTGCTGTTTACAACTGCTCACTTTGCCTGTGCTCCAGATTACCTGCCTCACAACATGTAAGCAAAAGAAAACTGTCAGCTGAGGTGTCTGTAGGTATTCCTCTAACTAGCAGTATATGTACATAGATTTCATATTCTCATTTAGCAAAAATTGCTCAACACACTTGGAATAAAAGAAGCTTGAGTTTTTCACCTTGCCAGCAGCAAGCACATGAACCTAACTGCTCTGGTTATTAAGGAAAACAATGTTTGTTTTACTGCCAGCAAAGAAGTTGTGGCCTTCTTCCCAGGGTCATGCATGTTCAAATTAGTTACTTCTCCAATCTGGGGAACTTTGGTACCAGTGTATTTTTCGGATTATGTTCCTCAAGGTACTCAACCTCGTGAGTTGCAGTTAAGTGCTTCGACACTGCAGTCTTGTTTCTAATGTACTTATTTGTTCCTTCAACTACTGGTTTTTAAATCTGTTTAGAAAACACATAACAGCAACTTCAAAAAAAATCAAAAGAGCGATTGAAATACTGAGAAAGCTCTTTTCTTTTCCTGGACAAAAAGAATGCTGATCTGCACAGAGAAAAATGGCAATTAGAAAGAATGCAGTCAAAGCCAGAAATGAGCCTCTCCTTCATAATCTCCTACTGACACTGACTCGTTACGGCAGCCTTCACCTTCCACCATTTACCTTTACCCCTGCAAGACTTTGCAATGCTTCCCAGTACAATTAAATCAACAGGAAGGAAGTCAGGCCAATGTAGTCAGTGCAGGCTGATCTCAGGATTGAGGATCAAGGTACAAGGTTAAGGGTGGAGGAGAAATTCAGGTGCCAAAGGATAGAGCTGGAGACCTGTGCTTCAATTCTTTGGATTCTGCTGAATATTCTAACTTCAGTCCAGTGAGGTGCTAAGAACCTGTGCTAAGATACCTCTTCCCTTAGGAAATGGCAGCTGTAGCAAATGCACTAGAACATGCCAAATTTTCTCATACAGCATTTGAATGGAGTAGCAGTGATAGCTACAGCCCTTAGCAATTCCTCTACCTCACAAGCTTCTCTCTGGACACACATGTAAAAGATCTACATGTACCGGCCATGTGTACGCAGAATGGCATGACTGAGCTCTGCCTGTGCTCTGAGCAAAATGGAAACCATGTGGTCATGTTGCTGTGGCACGTAGCCTAGACTCCCAGCCTTCACTACTGACTCAGCCCTGGGCTAACTGCAGCTGTACAGCTTCCAGCTGGCTGAAAACAGGGGCAGAGTGCTCTGCGTGACTGCAAAATACCACAGACATTCCCTGTGCTACTGACCCAATGCATTTTACTACTTAATTGACTACAGATTAAGAGAACTTGGATCTTCTGTGAGAACCTCGAGCAATGTGAATATTAACTGATCATCAGAGCAAATGTCTGTTGGTAACACAGGCGCCTCATAGACCCATTTTCTCCTTCTGTTGGTCAGCCAATGTGCAAATCCCATGAGCGCTGTCATCCTTGAAGAACAATCTGCTCTAACATCTCGGTGAGATGACAAAAAAGACACAAACGCTATTTTAGGTTTGGAAAAGAAAAAACAAGGAACTAAATCTGTTTAGTTTAAGAGAAGCAAGAAACTACGTCCTCTGTAAGTACTTCCAGATGAACACAGCAGGCTCTTCAATCTCCAGGCAGAAGACTTAAAGCAGCTGCTATCTAAAAGAAGTCAAATCTAGACAAATTCACAGTGACAAGCAAGCTGCCAGAGAGAGCACTTATCCATTGGGCAAGAATGAAGCATCTTTTATCTGCAACATTTAAAGAAAGACTTTTTTTTTCCCCTGAAAAATATGGCCTCATTAAAGTAGTAATTAATCCAAGGAGGTCCAATGGCCTGTGTTAACAGATCAGTCTGTGTGACCCAAAAAGATCTTCCTGCTTTAGAAAGAATCCATGAATCTTCAAGTATCAGAGAGAAACGAAAGTTAGGAGCACTTCTGGAAATTAAACCCAAACAGTCCCAGCTTATAGCTTGTGAACAGCTGCTTGCTATTAATACTTAATTAAATTGACCAAAAATGCCTTGATGTTATCTGCTCTTTGTAGAGACTGCCTAGGGCAAAAGGTTGTGATGAAAACAGTTCAGCATGAGTTTGAACAAGTTATTACAGGTAACACTTCTCATTTCTGCAAATTAGCTTTTTACTGTGACCTATGCAATATTACTAGATGGAGCCCATACAGTGGTTTGTACGATAAGGAAAAGTTTATAAGAGTCTGGCTTTCTGTTTGCTGGAAAACATGGAAGCTTTCCTCTGTCAACATGAAGTCACTTTTGCCAGAAATTCTCTTCAGAATGCAGGAATAGCCACACTAACATGCACATGCCAGTAACTTTTATAGGGAAAAGTCATTCATGTCAGTAAATAATGCTGTAATAGATACAATTTCACTTATTGCACATGAGGACTTTAAGGAGAGGCAATACTACGACTAGAGGGTCAGAGGTGCTGTGGCTGGCTGTGGTGGTGTTACCATAGGCCTAATCTGCTGAGCAACTCCCAGCAGGGTTGTTTAGTTAAAAGGGCAGCTGAGGTTGTTCAAAATCAAGGGAAGGTGAAGCGTCTCTATATGAGATTTTTGCTGTCACTTCCTCTGCCAGCAAATGCACCTTACTACAGTAATTAGGCCTTTGTCTATCAAGAGGCATACTGGAAACAGGAATTAAGAAAAGTCAAATAGAAAAGTCTTCAAAATTCAGCAAAGGTTCCTTTTCCAAATTCTGAACAATAACTGAATCAGTCTGGGAGAGGGAAAGGCACATGCTAACCAGATAGTTAAGGCTGACAAATGTGTCTCTATTAATTTACACAGGTCCTGATGGAGAGAAAACCTGGCCGAAGAAATACCCATTTTGTGGGGGAGTATTTCAGTCACCAATAGATTTTCACAAAGATATTCTCCAATATGATTCTAATCTCTCACCTTTAGAATTCATAGGCTACAACGTGTCTTCCACTGACCAGTTTACACTGACTAATAATGGGCATTCAGGTAAGGGAGCTCACTGACATCAAGCAGTTACGTAGGAAAGTTGCTGGAGTTTGTAATCTTGTATTTTATGAGTAAATTACTTTGATTATCATTTGAAGTTAACCTATGATGCCTTCTCATCAGCATACACACATCTAGAAGACACGTTAGGGAAACCTGGGAATGTACAAAGTACAAATGGATTTGCTGCAAGCAGAATTGAAAAACTGTGGTTTTCTTCAATAAATTCCAGGCATGTCAAAAAATAATTCCTGTGCCTTTGAAAGCTTTTCTTCCTACTCTGGCTGAAGTGCTCTGAAACAGACTCGGTGATTCTAGTAGAAAGAGAGAAACTGATAAAATATGGGTGCAACTGATCTCTGATATTCTAAACAAAGCAGCTCAGTTGAGTTACATGGGAAAAAAAAAAGGAGCACTATTCTGTTCCTTTGACTTAAGGTAGAAACCTCCTTTAGTGTAGGATTCCTTTGACTTGAGGTAGAAACCTCCTTTAGTGTAGGATCAGACAAATAGATAAAGGAACAGAAAAATAATTAGAAACAGCTTATAAACATGCCCTGCCTGGCAGTATTAAAAGTGCCAGTACACAAAGTAGGAAGCAGAGAAGATGCAGTCCCATAAAGATCTGCAGGATCTACCCTACCAACACTACGTACAATAACAGTTAAGTTAGTCCCATCATTCTTTTCCCTTCATGAGACACTTGAGGACATGTAAACTAGAACACATATAAGGCTCCTCTTGTATCTTCTAAGCATCAAAAGAAGCTGGGTTATAAAGCAGCTTCTACCCCTGCTCTTCTCCGGTATGCTTTGTTAAAACATGCTTGCAATGCATACTTCTCATTTTTTCCTCATGCTTTCAGTGAGGTAAACCTGCTCTGTACAGCATCATAAACCCATTCTTCAGGTAAAGACCAATCTCTTAGCTGGCGCAACGAAAAATAAGCTCTTTGTTAGTGATGATTACAGCATCTGCTGTTATCTACTCTTTATGGCTGGAGAAGAAATCAGTAGGGTACTTAAGACTGTCATATCAGTCACACCTACACACAGCTAAGGTTCTTCACTGTCAGCTAATGCAGATGCAATTACCTACTTCAGCTAGACTGAGAACAGCAGACCTCAAGAAATGCTTCTTAGCTAACAGCAAAAGGTTTGCAGCTGCTTCTTCATGAGGTTTCGAGCCTTGTTTCCCCTGCAAATCTGGGACATGTCAGAAACAAATTATATTCACACTGGAAACCAGTGAAGATAAACTGCAAAGCAGCTAAGCTTTTCTTTATACAAACCGTTGCTTATTGAAGTACCAAATTTCTCAGTAAACAATGACAACAGAGAACATCTCAGTTCCCTTTCTACTGTAATATATACACAAAATATAAGCTAGTCTGTCTTCCACACTGGGCAGCACTAGCAAATACTCAAAAAAGCTCATTTCACCACGCTGAAAGAGGAAATACTGATGTTTTAGGTCTACAGTTATCTTGCTGCTTGACAGCAGTACTCTGGGTTTGACTGAGGAAGGAGGGAGGGAGAGATCAGTAGTTTACTTGGTGTTGACAAATGCTCCTGGGAGAGGGTTAACAGACATAAGTTCAATATAACAAGAGTTCACAAATACAATGAAATATTAATTCATTAAGATATTTTAACCATTATAAGGGGAATTAGAGAAAGCACATGAGCCTAAGTTTTGCTTCAGTACTTTGACAACTTCCTCTTTAAGAAAGCTGAGATAATTTCGCATTCTTCAAGGAGAACAGAGAGGTCTATTAGCAATAATTCCCACAATCAATTCATTTAGTTCAAGAAAACAGAAAAAGGAATATTCTAAATTCTTCTGAATTGCCTCGAAAGGGTTAATGACAACTTAAGTGTTTAGCTCCTACCCACAGAATGAGATAGATTCCAAGTTAAGAATACAGCTATTCTGCTTTGTTCATTCCCTACGTAATGTATTTAGATATCGTAGTTTTATTTGTCCCCTCCTTAAAAGCTGTGGTATCATTTGCCCCCATCTGCCTTCGGTCTGCTTACAGTGAAAATGCATCTGTCACCTACCATGCACATCAGAAACCTCCCTTTTGAATACACTGCATCTCAACTTCACTTGCACTGGGGAAACAGAAACAAGTCAGAAGGCTCAGAGCACACAGTCAGCGGGAAGCACTTTGCAGCAGAGGTAAGACACTCTCAAACCAACAGAAGAAATAAAGAAGGCCGGGCACTGTCTCAAATGGGATCTTTACCTTTGGTGTACAACTGAAAAGGCTGTAAGGTTCTAATCCAAGTATTTATGATATGGGTGTATAATTAAAAAATGCTTTGTGCGCCGTGAGTAGGGTGGGCTCCAATGTAATACAAGTCAAGGAGTTATATTCTAAACTCAGGGCTGGCACTGGGTCTCTTAAGTATAATTTCATGCAGATTGCTTGGTTTCTCTGTAATCTTTTAGCTGCACAACACTGCTCGGCTGGGTTTAAACAATGTCTTGAAATGCTCTTCTTCTGTCCTTACTCGCTCATTTTGTTCCATTGAAGAACTACTTATTATCTTTCCTAATCCTAAATTATGGATTTGGGAATAGATTTTGGAAAGCAGTACCAATTGGATATTTACTGCAAAACGATCAAAAGAAGTACTGTTCTCTCAGAATCATTTACCAATGCTAGTACTACAAACAAGGCGCCTTGAAGATGAAACAATCAGTCTTCTTGCTCCCCAGTCATGTAGACAGGAGGGATAACAGCCAGAGAGAGGCTGGGAACGCATATTTCAAACCTTTTGCATTTCTCCAGAAAGGATCTTACCGCTATGCCCAGAAACCACTGAATAATGTTGTTCAGCTGTTGTTAGCCTGAGGTGGCTGCACTCATCTTTCTCAGCTGCGAAATAAAAACGTTACCATGCCCACGGCATTATCATGAAAACGTATCTCCTTCTCTGTAGGTGCATATTGTACATTATAACTCTGAGAAATATCCAGATATAACAGCAGCAATGGACAAAGCAAACGGACTGGCAGTTTTGGCTATTCTTCTTGAGGTAGGACACAAGGTTGGGGTGGGGGGGGGTGCTTGTTTGTTGCTGTTTTTTTAAACGTGCTCTTAATGATTAAGTCATTAGGGAGCTTTAAAGTAACACTCAGATTATTTCACAATACTGCAGCTGAAAGCGCTCCTCTTTTTCTGTTTGGCTAAAAAGGGCCAGGCTCCATCAGCACATATATAAATGGGTACTAATTTTAAGAAAAGAGGAGTTCTGAGCATTTCCTCGTTGTTTTCCAGTAAATTATCTTCAATTGTTAAATCAGTGTTTGCATTCATTTACATGCTAAGTATTGGCATAGCTTATCAAACAACAGGCAACTGAGAAGTTCAAACCTGCTTACTCAAAACTGCCTACTGTCAGACGAAGCAGTGTTAGCCCAGCAGAGACAGACAGACACAACTCTTCACTGGGCAACTTAACGTAATTAGGATGTGACCATCGTTTTCAGGATGCAAGATTCCAAGAATATTTGAATCACAGACTACAGCAGCAATACAAAATTATAAACAAATTCAGTGCTTTCTTTAGATGACAGGTTTCCTATATTCCCCTCTGAGGCCACACATACAGGCAATTAAAGGTAACGATGTTAAGAAACAAGCTTGTACATACATAATTCTATATCCTTTTGAGAATCAAAGACTTAATTAAGAGAATAAGCTTAACTATCACGACAATTTTTAATTGTGGGGATTTTCTGCAGCATATAAACTCAAAGCATATTCACTCAAAGTCTGCAAATGCATTTACACTTCACTGAAAAAGTGACCATGTCCCAGTTCACAGACAAAGCTCTAATTCGAATGGCCGTTATCCCACCTCACTTCCTAGCAGTTCTAAGAATTTGACAATAATTTCGTGCTGCATTTCAGTTCATTCAGAACTTGCAACTGCGAAAAGCTTCAGAGTACTGTATATTATGCTGGGGATTCTGTTATTTTTTTCTAAGTAATGGTGTCTAAAATCAAAGAAGGGAATGTTGTTAAGTCTGGTGATTAGGTCTTTGAAAGCCTTTCAGGCAGCTGGCGGCTTTTACAGTTCAGCTAAGGACACCAGTTTACTATGTCTGCTGTCAAAGCAGTTGCTAAGCACCAAAGGATTCATAAGAAAGACACTAATTATTAAACCAAAAAGCTGTTGGTAGCAGTTGAAGCACATGGTCTTGCTTGCTAGTTGAGTTACTGCCCCTGCCAGTGGCCCTGCATTACCCAACAGTGTCATCCTTCATCCTCGTGGTCTATGAGGAGCAGTAGACTGGGAAACGTTTGTGGGTGGGAAGATGTGGCTTGGACTAGAAAGCAGCAGATGAGCTGAGCAGCCTGTCAGTTGAGAACTTCTGTCTATCGATGTTCTCAGAGGAAATGGCTACTCCTCCTTTGTGCTGCAGGCCAAACAGGCAAAGCAACTCCGTCTTTCAAGTACGTACAAGAGGTCTATGCTGCAGTTGTTAAGACATGAGTACAACAAAGCACCTTTAATAGCCACAGAGCGACTAAGAGCCTTATTGAGAAAGGTACCTAATATTTCAGTTACAAAGAGTAATTCTATTTAATTTAACTCTGGACAGCGTACACAGTTTCCTTAGGACAGAGTTCATCAAATACTGCTTGCTGCTGCGTGCAGAAGCACAGGGACCTGCACAGTTATTAACAGTCTGCTCATTACAGATTGGACCCTTCAACCCATCATATGAAAAGATCTTCAGGCACTTCCGGAATGTCCAATATAAGGGTGAGTGGCTGTACTGGAGTGAGGTATCAGATAGGTACCCTGCGAGAGGCTGGACCAGCTGCAGAAACAGTCCTGCAATCCCAGGCAAAGCAGTCATAAGCTGAAAGACTTAAATATTCAATGCAGTACTTTGGAGAGTGTATAGCTAGCAAGATACACTCACCCAGTGCACTATGTGAGGGGCCTTACTTCCTGCACTGGCTGTTGTTTGTTTAATGTGGCTATGGGTTATTTCACAAAATTCTGATTTGGTATCTATGAGATTTGTAGATAGGAAGCCCAACAATCTGCATTTCCTATGTAAAGCTGGGATCATCTTCTCTAAAAAGTATTCTTCATTTCCTAGAGACCTGACTGAAAGCATCCTGCTTACGGAAAAATCACTTCACAGATATACCATCCGCACTGTAATGACGCAGCATTTAACATGAATCCTCTGTTTTAGATCAGATGTTCCATGTCCCTGGTTTCAACGTTCAGGAATTGCTTCCTGACAGACCAGATGAGTATTATCGCTATGAAGGATCCCTGACAACTCCTCCTTGCTACCCAAGTGTTCTCTGGACAGTCTTCCGGCACCCCGTTAAAATTTCACAAGAGCAGGTAAGTTGAAACACAACACGTATTTCCTGATGGATGTTTGGTAAGGAATAGTAAATGGATATTCTGTTTTCCTCGATTTATCTTACTTTCTTATTGAACCGGAAAGTGACTATTGCTAAAATCTTTCAGGTGGGGCGCACGTCACAGAACTGACTTAAATCAATATCCTATTCACTACAGAGTTAACACATTTTCAGTTGACCAAAATAAAGGTCAGCAAACTCAAGGCTTCATGTCTGAACCCTAAATTCTAAGGTCTTCAGTGCTCTGACCCTTAACTTAGGCATGATAGATTGGGTAGATGTTAATGTTTCTAAAAAGCTTGTGACGTATTATTTGTCAAGCCTGAATCCCCAGACTTTTCTTCAACTTAAGGTTTTTGTGCTCATCTAATTAGCTATTTCTGTTTTCACTGATGAATTACATAAACTCCTAATCACTATCTTCCAATTCACCTAATTATAAACACAAGGAAAGAATGTTATTATCACATTTAATATGAGATTTAACTACGGTGTGCTCGCTCTCATCACAAGTCCATTCTTAACTTAGTCCGCTGCACCAGATTGCATGAGTTCTTCCGTGAGCTCCTTTCATGAAATAGTACTGCTTAGGACTGCAAAGGACCACCACGTTTCCTCCCATTCAGTTTTCCTGTCAGCTAATTACCAGGCAGTGTTTATTTTTCAGGATGTAAAACACACACACAGGTAGGGGTACCGGGGACGTCACCACTGTTTACACGTTATTCTCTACTCGGGCTCACACACCATGTAAGACTTCCAAGTATCATTTAATGTACCCTTTTCTGTTTGACTACTTCCATAATTTCCAACAGACACTGTCAGAGATATGCCAGCATCGTCTTTTCTGTTTCTGGGAGCTGAACAGTGTGCTCTCCTTTATAGCTGCTGGCACTGGAAACAGCCATGTACTGCACAGAGAGTGATGACCCAGAACCCCTGGAAATGGTCAATAATTTCCGAAACGTTCAGGAGTTCCGTGAAAGGCTTGTTTTCATCTCCTTCCGCGAAGGTAAGCTGTACAAATGCTTCCATGCAAAGAAGTAGCACACAGTTGTTTGTGTAAACTTGAAATATCAATGTGGCAGTCCTGTTGCACTACACCAGCACAAAAATATCGGAGTTCCACTCTCCTGCAGTTAGCTTTTTTCCTTTTCTTTTCCCCTTCTGCATGGGCAACTATGTGAGAGTCAAGGCATTCGAAGAGTATGCACAAAGTTTTGTTTCACAGCAGCTATCAGACAAGCCATACCAAGCAACCCTTCTGACCCCAATCAAAGGGAAGGAGATGAAGGGAGGAGGACTGTCTGACCTCATCATGCTTAGCAGAGCTATCTACTGTCACTCCAAACACTAAATAGCTCTCTACAGCTGAATGCTTTCAATCAACTTAACTGTTTGAACTGGCTTTCTCCTCAGTCATGTATCTGGTTCTCAGTAATATCAGGCCTATTTTTATACAGACAACGAGTTTAGAAGGAATCACATCTTTGCATTTCAGGGAGACTGTTCTGGGGTAGTTACAGAGAACTGGAAAAGGTTCTGAAATGAAACTCAAATTTGGCAAGTAAAAATAACTTGTAGCACTGTATATTGTATGATCCAGTGTTACAGATGAAAAAAATCAGTCATTTTATGAGAAAGAACTGATTTAAAAGTTTAATTATACAGCATTACAAAATAATATATATGTATTATTTTGCACAGAAGCCTGCATCTGTGGTAAGAAGCTTAGCTGTGCCCCACAGTAAGGCATCTGAGTATCTTTTTTATGCAAAATACATTGCTCCTATTGCTGTGTTGTCCTGCAAACAAATACTCTGAAGCAGCTGTAAAGCTGGCACACACACCAAGGCCAATCTAGGCAAACCACTACACAATTTGAAATTGAAAGTAAAATGTTTTTGAAAGAAAAAGCAGACCGCATGAAAAAGATTAGCCATGCAGTAAGCTTTCAAGTGAATAAAACATTTTAGCATGTCATATCAAGTTTGCCTACTAGTTTCTCCTGTTTAAATGAAAGAACAGAAAACACAGGAGTTATCCGTATTGAGAAATTTCTCACCACAGGCTTTACTTTTCAGTAACATAAGAGAAGCCCATGGCATCGCTTCCACTGTCACATACAGGGTATGAAGCACGCCCTGCAGCTAAGCAGCACTGGAAAGACCAACTCGTAGCACAATTATCTCTCTGGTACACAAAATAGAGCAAATTGCAGTACGTGATGCAAACAAACACGATAGAAATCGCAAAAATAACTGGCTTCTGCTTTTCTGCACTTCTCTATGACAGAATGTCCCAAAACTGCTAAAGCTTTAAATTCCCAAAGTTTAAGGAAAGAGGGAAACCAAGTAAGATTGGACAATAAGGAACTTAACTTAAATCCACGCACAATTTACAGAAGACATGTTCAAGCAGAAACACTGACATAACGGAAGTTCTGGAACGAGTAGCTACCATGTGTTTAAGACACAGAATCTTAGGTCTCCTCTCAGTTCCTGAAAGTATGCAAGCATATGTTGCTGGTTTGCTAATGGCATCTACACACCAGCGATTCAGAACAGTCAGAGATGAGAAATGCTGTTTTCCATCCTGGTCTTAAGCTGACTTTTCTGCACCTGTCTACTCTCTCTCTGTAAATCACAATCAGTTCTTAAAGTAATGAGTTACAATCCGTGATCTCAGTAACTGAAAGTCAGACAGCATGGTTTTAATCTAGGGATCTAAACACTTCACAAAAATGGGGTAAGCATTATTATGTCTATCTATGAGATCAAATTTGACCTAGATGTGACATTTTCAAAACTGCTGCTGTGAACCAGTGCCAAAACCAAAAACAACATTTGGCTCTTCCTCTACTAAGCTACATTGATGGTTCCCATGCAGAGGTGACACCTGCTATAAAAGCATTTTCAGTTTTTCCTTCAAGTTGGCATAACTTACTAGGGCTGAGTTGTATGGGTTATTGCCCATCCTGCTGTTCTCACCCAAGAACCAGTCTCCATGGCTACAGAAGGCATTGCTCAGCACTGCTTTAATAGAAACCCCATTCAGTCTAAGTACACTTAATTAGAAAGGCTCATTGGCTACCAGTGAACCATAGCAAAAGTGTTCTATCCACTGCAAGAAAGGTATTCATCACCCCTGTAATTTCACATTCCACCTACTCCAGCCACAAAAGCTCCCTCACAGGTGCAGCCTCTTACCTCAAGAAGAAAAAAAAGGAAAAAAAGCCTTTCCCCCAAAGCACAGCTGAAGTGCACCTGGCTGCTGGCTACCAGCCTGATGCTGCCAGCCGTACCGCAGGCAGGAACAGAGTGCGCTTGCTGAGAAGGGAAGGAGAGGCCTTTCACCGAAACATGGCTTGGGACAGACAACTACAGCAATCCGTGAAAGAAGTTCTGTTGCACGCACTCCAGGCCTCAACCGAAAAGCACTTCTTCAGAGCAACTTTCCTGCCTTTGCAATGCCGAGACTCAGGGCTGCTTATCTTCATCGGAGCGCAGACGCCACAAGACGGGGCCACTGAGCTGTGCTTTGTGTCCCAAATTCAAATAACTGAAGCATTAGATCATCCAAATTTGGATGCCAATGACTAAACTCTAAACTCATGCTCACCATGAACAAGCACTAAAGTTCAAAATGTCTCAAATCCTAAAGGATCACTCACTAAAACTCAAACATGCTTATAATGTATTTTGCCTGTTAGCAACCTATTCCAATAAAATCAGCTCCACATCCATGCAGCTGAAACTTATTACAGCATTCACAGAACCACAGAATTGCAGGGGTTGGAAGGAGCCTCCAGAGATTCAAACCTTCCACTGCTCACAAACTAAATGGGAACTGGTGTCTAGTGTTGCTAAAAAGCTTTCTATCGGAACTTCCCAAGAGGTCCTCATCAAACAGAAATCTAAAATATGGACTTTCATTTTCCCTACCCCTCCTCTTTAAACTACGAGCTTTTGTTCTGTAATCTTCTACTTGGTGTTACATTTTGCTGCCCATGCGATGCACCTTCACTGTAGCAAAACTTGCCTTTACTTTAGAGACAGCTGGTCATTTGATAACACATGAAAAATAGCGTGTGAATGAAATATGAAAGTGTACTGAAGAGTACCCACCTTCACGATCTTAGGGTAGGCCAAAATAACAATACTTCTACTGTAAAAATCATTTTTGAAGGTCTTTATCAAAAGTGACACTATAGCAATAATGCTTAACATCTCAATACAAAATGAGATCACTCAGTTGTTCATACCGTAATCCAGAATTCATTCTTACCTTTCTAGGTGCCTTTAATCAATGTTTTCAATGACACAGCACATCACTCTTCAGCTGCCCACATTCAGTGGTGTCCTGCCACAAAAAAACAGCAGGCATCAAATCTAACATCCTTTGTTGCCTGGGTTTAGCTCTTCATTTTTGCTTATGCTCTCTTAATATGTTACAGCATCAAATCACAGAATCACATCGCGATTTGGATTGGAAGGGACCTTAAAGATTACTGAACTCCAACCCCATTCTGTGGGCTGGTGGCCACCTATAGATCAGGCTCCCACAGCTCCCTTCAGCCCAGCCTTGAATGCCTCCAGGATGGGGCAACCACAGCTTCCCTGGGCAGCCTGCGCCAGTGAACCCAAAGAGATCTGCTACGCCTTTGGCTGCATGTTGGTTTTGTGACTCCAGCAGGTGTCAGATTTGACGTCCTAACTACAGATGCAGTTATAGGATTGGGACTTTCTGGTATATATATATATATGTGTGTGTAAACTTGTATCACTTCTGCAGTCATAGAATGGACAAGTGTATGACAGGAAAGTTGCAGATGTGGGAAAAAAGTGTTACAACAGATTAGAGATCAGCTCTCTTCTCTTAAGTAAAGAAATTCAACTGTTTTGTATGCTCCCCCTCTTCTTCTAGGTGTTCTCGTTTCTGTTGTGATAGCCTGCATTGTGGGAGTTCTCATCTTTCTTGTAATAGCCTGTTGCCTATGCAGGAGGAGAAGGTAAGATGTCCTGCTGTCACACTACAGGAAAACAAGTCAAACCAATTGTTTTTTCTGATACAAAGAAGTGCTTGTGTGTCTGAAAACCAGAATGATTTTTACAGTGGTAACATTTTGGACATATGAACTCTTCCTTCATGTTTTTTAATCATGGAAGACGTTATTTCTCCAGTGTCATACACTTCAAAGTAGTTCTGTTTCACTGTCAGCAAAATATGTTTCTGTGGCTAAGAGGGATCTTCTTGCTGCAAGATTCATTTCACCACTGGAGGAATGGTTGATTTCTGTGAAAAATAACACCACAGTTCACTATACTAACAGTGCCACAGTTAACTACTGTAGCAGTGCTTACATAAACCCTTCAAAGATACAAGGACAAGAAACGGAAGAATATGTGAGTATGATGGAGAAGGCAAAAACACGACAGTTTAGCTGTTCCCTCAAACAGTTAGGAAATGAGACTCCCTTTCCAAACTAAACAGGACACATACATGGGTTACACAACAAGCCTGCACAGTTTTTCTGCCTCTCCAATTGCCATTTCTTCTTTTTTGTGTTCTTCTTGCTAGGCCTTTTTGCTGCTCCCAAGTGCTCTTTGAATCCTTTCACTCTTTTTTTGCCCTGGAATAAGAAGTGGTGAAACAAGAGGGAACAGTTTTAGAGACAGTCTCTTCCAAAGGTCACATTATCTAAGGGGAAACAATGTGCACTGGCAAGAGGTCATTCACCTACACTGTTTGACACCAGAGTTGAATTCTGGAAAAAAAGGCTGACATGACAAACTTTTCACAGCCTGCTCCTGTCCCTTTGTGATCAGCATTGACTGTGCCACACAGAATGCATTCTCCTGAAACATATGTAACAACAAGCTATCCTGGCACTTGCACCAGTTCAGAGAAAAATATTTTTAAAGTTCCGTTATGCAAGCATGAAATTAACTAATGGTGCTTTTCCTTCATTGCAGTTACAAACATTTAATATAATTGTCTTGTTTCAGCTGCAAAAAAGAAGAGAACCGAGGAGTCACCTACACACAAGGCATGCACAAGGAGGAAGTTATGTCCAAACTATGATGCTGTGCTCTGTCTCAGATGCCCCATTTCATTCATAGCACTGACTGATTCTGCATGAGTGGAACATAACGGTGTCCTCTTGTGGAGTGGAGCCTCTTGCTCTCGGCTAGTGATAAGCTCAGAGCATTCTAAAAACATACTTTTACTGGAGCCTTTGTTCTTGTTTTCCAGGGAGATACAATCAGTGAATATTGCTGAGAGCTAATTTCCTCCCCACACTCTTTTCATGCTGGCGGCTTACTGAGTCTGGGTCTTTTAATTGATTTTACAGTTAATCCTAAACTCCAGTTTTATGGTTTGTTTAGCAAAGATTTTCCCACAAGCATTCAAACTTGAAGACATCGAGCAAGGTACAAGTACTCTTCACTGCTAGATCAATGCTTTGGTCTCTGGGCAATCCACGAACAGCATCATGAATAACAACGAGATATAAGGAACACCCTGCATTCCAGTTATTATACAACCTCACAAATCTGCTAAAAGGGCATTTTATCTTTTTTATCTTATTATCTTGCTCTTATTTATAGCACGTATACTAATGATGTGGGAGATTCTGCCATTGCTGCCGCTTTTTAGCAGGCTACTTCCTATTTAATCATGAAGTCTTGACTGATTTTAGAGTACATATAACAAATCCAATTATGTTGTAGATGGTTTTGCTGATTTAGTCCTCTGAATTCAGTAATTTAATTATTAGAAGGTAATTAAAATTATCTCCTCAAATTTCATAAGATAAGTACTACTGAGTCTCATTGTGCATCTTCTAAAGTGAGAAGCATGCTTCTGCTGAAGATGATGTGAAATTGTATTGACTTCAGAAGAATAAGGTTTAACCAGCCTAGCACCAGGTGCTTACAGAACTCCTCCTGAATTTGACATGGGAAGAACCTTAACCCACACAATCAAGAAATACATGAAATACAAGCTTACTGTAAGGAAAAGTTGCATGTGACCAGCTACTATCAGGCTACTAATGTCAACTTCGAACAGCTTTGTTTCAGCTGGCAGGCTGGGCACAGGACTTTTCTACTAAAAGCTGCCAACACCAGGATCGTATCATCTTAGTTCAACATTTCATCCACTGTGAACAGTGTAGTGGTATGACACATCTTGCACAACTTAGCTCATTTCAAAAGTTGCTCTGGATGCATTAGGTTACAAGAAGTTCTATATGTATCCCATCTAATGTATGAAAACAAAATCTGAAGGATTACTTCAGGCAAACAAATGTTAATTTCTAAAAAAGCTCATTAAATATAGCAGCTTAAAACAAAAACAAAGCTTCTTAACTGCAGCTAAGACACTGGTAGAAAATAGAGCTGTTTTGCAATTGCAAAGCTTTCTGGGTTCAAGTAAAACAGTATTTTCATTAATTCTGTAGCAAGATCAATGTGTTAAATCTCTTTTAACAACTAGCCCTCAACTTTTAATCTGTTGTCCATAGCTAAACATGTAAGTTCCATTTTTAATCATTTATTATTGCAGAAAGCTGCAACACAGATGTGTGGTATCCATGAGCTGTGTACTTGTAACAGTCGCTTTACAAAAATGAAGTTATAAACACAGACTGATTCTTTCCCCCCTAAATTCAACAAGGCACAAGTTGTTTCTCTAACTATGTAGACAGATGGCAGATTATATCGGATGTTATCTGGGATGTTGGTGGGCTAAAAGGAAGTCACTCACTCTGCACCAGGAGCAGCAAGTCCCCACGAGGACCAGGATGACAGTGGACAGCACCGTGCCACCTTCATTGTCAGGATGCAAGAAAACCTGCCAAGAAATTGTAAAGACAGTTCAACTAAGTAGCAGAAATGTAAGTAACCAGAGTTCCTCACATGACACGGCTGGTGTTGAACCGCTGGGGGCAGTGAAGTGAAAGGCACGTCATCCTAACGGAAACAGCTTTGCTAAAATCCCAGAGTCCCACAGCATGCAGCATCTCAGAGCTGCATCAGCCGGACAACGCACTGCTCCTCCCTTGGTGGGCACTACCAACTAAAGCTCTTCAGTCCCGGCCGCTCGGGAATCTTGTGCAGGCTCAACCATCTATCTGGTTTTGTGGAAACTGGCCAGCAGGTTTCAAAGACACCAAGGTAAGCTGAGAGCAACACAAGCAATTACACATCATCTGCAAAAATCAAGGCAACAGGCTAGATACTGCTTTTCTCCTGTGCTTTGCAAACATATCACATGCAGTGAGAGAGCCTTGGCGACACAAACCCACCTGTGCTTTGAAATAACCAGTGGAGAAATGCCATTTCTTCCACAAGCTCCACGACAGCCCAAGCCCTCCTCCCAGAGGGGCTGTGTGATGGACATGGCAATGACTGGTACATGCAGCAGGGTTTTCACCAGGATTAGAGCTTGGGACACATGCTTTTGAAAAGCCACTGTGAGACTCCATTATTAACCTGCGAGGACTATCCTAATGACATTCTCACTTTATTTTTCCTTGGCTTGTCTTCTGCTTTAAAGAAGACCAGCATTTTTGTTCATTGCTAGAAAATGTAAACTGGAGATCAATCTACCCCACAGACTTCTTTAAAAGAGGCTGCGTTTATACATTCCAAATTCCAAAAATGTCACAAACAGACTCATTAAACAAAAGGAAACACACCTTGTTTCTGTTTTGGCAGCCTGTTCAACAAGTAAACATGTACAGAGAGATGTGAATTGCCTGCACTTTGATGGAGCCCAGCAGAAGCCAAGAGAAGGCTCTGCAGCACAGCCCATCCCACCACGCTCATCTCTAGGGCTCGGTGAAGAACCACAGCCTGCTGTGGACGGCCTCATGGAGCCACCAGCCTACAGACATCAAGCACCAGGCTCTGCTTTCCACTTCTTGAACATGAGCGGTTATTACAGGGCTGGCTCCTAACAAGTAAGCAGGAAGCAACAAGGAGCTGCAGGCTTGAAAGCCTCGGGGCACTGAGCAGCCCCCAGAGCCAGCTACCTGCTTGGTGGCTGCACAGCACTTCATGTGAAGCCTTTCTCACCTTCCCAGAGGCTCACGGTCTGCACGCGTTCTAACCCAGAGCCATAGCTGACTTACTATGCAGCTTTATTCATGATTTTTTCTGAAGCCTATGAAATTGTTCTATTTACTTAACCTGATCTACTTAACCTAACTCTTTTCTCCTTACTTACGTGTTCCTTGACACGTAAGTAAACCACCACATTACGACAGCTATACCTGTGTAACATTGTTCCTTAACTAGAGACCTCTTGCCAGCAAGCTGCCAGCTGATCCTAGAATCATTCAAAACAAGTAGTTCTGTTAAGAAGAATTCTGGTGAATGCTCAGTTCTATTTTGCTTTTTCCTCCATTTGAGGTATTAAAAAAATAAGTGTCAAAACCAAAACGATCTTGTGACCCTTCCTATTTCTGACCAGCTAAACAGAAGCATCAGAGGTGAAGCCTGGAAATGACGCCCACAACTTGTGCCTAACTCCTACCCACGACACTGGTTGTGACAACTCAAAACATCACTGTGCAGCTTTCTGAAACGAAAGCGTGATGCACAAGTTCCCTGGCCAACTTATAGCCTGTCGCATCACACTGCACAAAGCTGTTCCTGCACTGCCCTGGGATTGCAGCAAGAAACATGAGTGAGACACTATCAGCCTCTTCTTCTCTGTTCTTAGTGCAGTCACACAGTAGGAACAATTGCCATGGCCAAAAAGCCGATATAGCTCAGCTGGAGTAATCCGTATCATAAATCATACAAGCTGAGGATACGTAACTGGACTTCAGGAAGAAGAGATGACTCTCAAATAACCACAGAATCACAGGGGTTGGAAGGGACCTCCAGAGATCATCACGTCCAATGCCCCCTGCCAAAGCAGGCTCCCCAGACCAGGTTGCACAGGCAGGATAATAATCCTGAATTTAAGATTTGCATCAAATCAGATTTCATCATCACAGTCAGCAAAATCTATGTAAACTAACAGCATACCACAACAGAGCAGAACGTGGGAAGCTCGCACGCTTTCTCTAAAGCACCAGCTTTCTTTGAGCAAAATACGTACATGTTGTGTAGTCTCAGAGAGACACTCAAAAGGAACGCAGAAACCCAACTCTTTTGCTTTCTTCTCAAAACATACTCACGGTTACTAAAAATAACACGGTTTGCAATCCCAGAGAGGAGAAACAGCACCACCTCGTGACCCACCGAGCACACTCAGGAAAGTTGTTACCTCTTCTGCTTCCTCACGACGCCGTGCGTTGGAGTTTGGAAACAATAGCAAAAGGAAATGTAAAAATAAACACGAACGCTGGAACGCTTACTGTGGAACAACGAATGGAAAGCCAAGCGTTATTACTTGGGGGTTATTTTTCTACCAAACTATGTCCTTGCAGCCTTTGTCACATTAACCCATTTTTGGAGGCATGTACAATATAAATTTAATACTCCTTGACCTGAGCGTCTCCCCAGGAAAACCAACTGCTCCATAAGCTGCGGCAACGACAGTCAAGTAAGGAGTTTTGTGTCAATTAATGCTAACACGTACAGCCATCCAAATTGACAATTAAAAATCGAGTAACTGTGGATACATCCAACCCACGGCCAATAACACCAGGTAAAGCCCTTCAACCACACCACACCGTATTTCCACCTGCACCAGGATCCAAATGGAAGTGTGCACTGATTCCCATTTCCAGCAGTGCTGAGCAGCTGCAGCAAAGAATGCTTCTAAGTGATTTTCTACAGAGACAAACTGTACTACTGCTCCTGTACAGGTTGCAGGCATTGCACTGAACCTGCTACGCGCTCTTCCACGAGCAAATGACAAAGGAAGAGCAACTGTTACTTTTGGTATTCTCTCCTCTGCACTTTTCTTAAGTGACAAGACAGAGCAGCCTCATCACACCAGATAAATGAATCGGTTTTTTCCTCAGCAAAAAAGAGAGATGCCCTCTGCAGGATTCCACAGCCCCGGAGAAAGCTCTTTCTTTAGAAGCTGCTATCCAAAAAAGCAAGAGCAAAGGAGGCTGTGCAGGGGGATTTCGTACTCTACAGACCTTTCTTAACAGTTTCCTCTCATTCTTGGCTTTTCTTCCTGTGTGTATTTGATAAATACAACGAACAGATTCTGCTGGCTTCTTGCTTATCCATAGCTCTGTGGCAGGGCAAAAAATACTATCTATTCCTAATAAAAACAAAGACAAATAACAATAACTGGTTACCAGGAGAAAGTCAAAAGCCATTAAGAAAGGCAACAGTAAGAGAGCTCTGCACTGCTGTGGTTTTCAGCAGTAACAAGTGAGAGAGTTCCACCAGGCTCCAGGCAATCACACAGGAGCAAGCTGCTGCGAGGTATGGACCACATTCCGAGACCAGAGGGACAAAATCCTTTCTGGTTAGTGCGGCACTGGATTAAATCACTTCACCTACCAACTTCAACGTTTGCAGCCGGCCTAGAACAAACCATTTCTATATTTCTATGAATCACTTCACCATGCAGATACCTATTTTTGCTTTAGTAAAGCTCAAAATTCCATACCTGTAATTCTGCCTTTCCTCTTCTAAAACCGACCTCACCTCACGCTGAAAGGTGTGCCTGAAAGAATGACACCGCACAGCCCGGCACTGCTCAGCCCTCTGAGCACAGCAGCAGAGCTCACCATAACTTCTACAAAAGGATGCATCCTAATCAGAAGGTGGTTTCCGAAATCTTTACTTGTAAATACGTGCAGATATGAGTCATTAAATATTGCCAGCTGTTTCAACCACCACGGAGACATCAGCGGAAATCCACAGACTCCCACTTGGAGCCAACGAGTAGCTTTTACCTTCCCACTTCAGAACACATTACAAAAAGTATAGTTACATAGGGTTATAAGTTACAAGCAACTTCACAAAACCAGGCAGGCAGTATTATGGCCTCATCACTTCATAGAAAGGAGAGTGTCTTTTACCCAGCTCTGCTAACACTCAAGGCTATTTTTATAGCGTACGATAGGACAGACAGCAGATCTATCTGGAAGTCTCATCACCTTCACAGAGATAAACGTGCAGATGTGGAGCAGCACTTCACAGCAGCGTATTAAAACATACCGCCAGCCATTTCGCCGCAGAGCTGGTTATTCGTGCAGCTCATGTCTGTACTTCCAAGTACGACGACCATACCAAATAACCACAGTGTTACTTACAAGAATTTATCAACTGCTGCAAACAAATTTGAAAAGCCCAACCCCAGCAATTCCGGTGTTTTTCATTAACAGCTTCAGTGAACACCAGCAGAAGTAACTTCAGACACAAGCATCTCATGCCTCACATGCCATTAAATGCCTAATATTTAAGGAAAAAAAGATAATAAATTTGATGAACTTGAACGTTTGCTAAATGGCTCCATTCAACTTAACATAGCACAGCCGTGCCGCAGAGACCAACACAGTTTCTTCCTGGCTTACACTCATCAAGTCTTTGGTGGCTGCTCTGAAATAAGTAATTAAAATGAGCTTAATAAGAGACCTAAATCACACCAGTCTCAGGCTTTTTAATTATTTCATAGGCAACAAGGAAGCCACTTCACAGTGCAGGGTATTCTTTCCGTGACTTTGTAGCAAACACAGTTAATTTTAAAGAAGTTCTAAAGTTAATGAGAGTGTGGTAGCGGCAAAAACACCCGACCACACCCCAAGGATGAGCAGGAAGGAGGAAATTCTGACTCCACTATACAGTGACGACCGGAGCTTTAAAACAATACATGTTTTTCAGTAATTGAATTCAAATTCCAACGTGAGGGATGGTCATTTCTCTTCAGTACGAGCGACACTTGTGACATCTTTCTAACAAGATTTAGGTGGAGTTTTCAAAAGAACCAGTCCTGCCTTACCAGGAAGGGCTGTTGGTGACTTCGGAGTCCAATCTTCGCTGCTGCCATTACTCCGGATGAGCCATTCCCAGTGTTGGGGCAGACCTCACTCAGGCGGCCTTCCCTCCTCTCCTCATCCACAGGATGCCAGCTGACCAGGGAAGCCGGGAACCCGCCCTGCCCTTTCCAGGCCGCGTTGCTGCTGCTCAGAGTAAGAGGAAGCAGTGGAGAAGGGCAGGTTCAACCCTGGGCGAGATTTCTGCAGCAGTGCCATGAGGCCGTGCTGCAGCCACGTGCGTGCTAACGCTTCCTTGTGGGAGTAACAGCAGCCCCAGTGGGATGCCCACGTGCCACACGTTTGGCTTCCACTTGCACTATCAACCTCGTTCTTGCTGTAAGTGAACCCTGGAGGGAAACCTCTGCTCTAGACAGGAGCAACGAGCTCGTTTTGGAGCCGTGGTGCTTCAATCCACGCACAGAGGGCCAACACAGAGGCACCGAACGCCCTCACGCTGCACAGCTGCCAACCTGCACGGGGAGCAGCAGAAGGCAGCAGGGACAGCAGCCAGAACCACCGAAGGGAGGAAAAACGGGCACAGAGAGCCCCGCAGCAACCGCCATTCCTTCTGCGTCTTCCACCAGCGTTTAAAGTTCCTATTAGCAACCTAACCGAGGATCCCCGCGAGGTAAACGCGCTGGTTAGGGAGCTGCGGAGTGAATACCACAAAAGAAGCGCATTCGCGGGCAGCTCGGCGCGGAGCAGCGGGACACGCCCGCCCGCCCCGCCCCGGGAAGGCCT
>JANHGO010000643.1:0-39242 GCA_024606505.1 Aquila spilogaster
TCTATTATACTTATGGGAATCAGCAGGGTGTACAGTGCTCACTTTGATGCAAAGGGGTTATTTGTCTGAGCACTTTGGCCCGTGCTGTGCACATGGAAGTGCCGCCCACCCTCCCTCCCTCCTTCTCCATACATATCTGCAGCAGTTCTCAGCTGCGAGCCTACAGCTGCTCCCTTACTTCTTCTCACCGCTCCCACTTCCCATCTGAGGGGGGAAAATACAGCTCCAGATACATTTAATCTGTTCCCACACTCTATTTTTCTTATGCAGAGCTCCCTTGCTGCTCTTGCAAGAGAAGTGCTGTGAAACGTAGCAGAGAAGGCATTTACTATTTAGAAGAAAACTTTGAAGCTACTGCAGGAACTAGAAGGGGAAATTCTTTGTGGTTCGCCTCAGGTGAGCCCCTCTTCTACCTACGGTGGGCCCCTGGGTTGCTCTCTTTGCCAACCACCTCTGATGCACCCCGAGCAGAGCAGAAGGTGCCAGCAGTGCCTGCCCTGCTGCACTGCTCCCCTGCACACAAAGGGGTAGGACAAAGACGTTGGTTTGATGCGATGCTATCTCATATCAGCAGCTAAGGCGTCCGCTTGCAGCAGGAGGTAAATACCAAGGGTACAGTGGTGCTAAGAATAGAATGTCTTTGATTATTCAAGAAGTCTGAGTACAAGCTCCAGCAAATGCACCTAAATTTATGACTGCGGACTTGCTTTGTTTTGGGTAGTACTAAGCATCAAAATCTTATTTCACAAAGGTGACTCAAGAGAATGCCAGAAACCTTGTATGCATGCTCTGTACATGTGAGGGGAGCAGAGCCACCTGCACCTCCAGTCCCACACAGATGTGCTGCATTTAGTAGCAGCAGCCAGAGCCTGCAGCAATGACAGCAAGAGTGCAGCAGTTCCAGGTCTGGTGAGTAACCCCCAACAGTCATAAATGAGAAGAGTGGCATTCACTTGCCCCCCACACTGCTAAGAGCAAAAATGAAAGAGCCATGCATTTAAATAGTAAAATTGAGCTGTGGTGTAAGTGCAGTTGACGTCCCTATGTTTAATTTGCATGTTCTAACTGATGGCTTTCAAAACACACTTATTTTAAAAAGTGTCTGATGCCTTTTCAAGCCCTTTTTGAAACACTAGTGATTTCTGTGTAACTTTCCATCCCACCAGATCAGGTGGTCCAAAGCCCCATCCAGCCTGGCCTTGAGCATTCTCAAGGATGGGGCACCCACAGCTTCTCTGGGCAGCCTGTGCCCGTGCCTCACCACCATCACAGTGAAGAATTTCTTCCTAATGTCTAATCTAAATCTCCCCTCTTTTAGTTTAAACCCATTCCCTCTTGTCCTCTCACTACAGTCCCTAATAAAACGGTCTCCTTCTAGACTCTTTTCTTCCAAAATGCATAATAAGATGTCTGAAGGGCGATTATTCCTCTCTCCCAAGTACTAAGGAACGGACACAGTGAGGGGTCAACATCATACGAGTCTCTCCTCCCCATCCTCTGAGACACACTGCAGCTGTATTCACTGTGTTCTTACATTTGCTGTGTGCATATAAAGTAGCGTGGCAACACACAGAACTGATGGAGCTCATATTCCTCATTGGTTCCACCTGGGTGCAAAGCAAGCCCTGGGAATTCCACCTATCCAAGTTAAAACATCCATGCAGTGCAATAACTTCATTCCCTGAACATCTGTATCTGATGCAAGATGCATCTCTGGTAATAAGTCTCTACACTTAACTTTTTAATTCTGTTATGTTACAAAATTTTTGTTCTACATCTTAAGAGGTTCCCTTTCTTCAGTCTTTTGCACTCTTGGAAAGATACAATATAAAGTTCCAAACTTTAGATGAAAAATTAAACTGGAAAAGAAGTTTCCCCCAAACAAAGTCTCTAGAGCATCTTTGAATACCTCAGGTCTATAAGACTGTGCACTACTCAATCCAGAGCCACTGCTAAAATTCTCCAAGGGAAATTCAAACAAAATTCAAACATGAATAGAATCAGTTTATCAAAGCCCCTGCTAAGACCGAGGGCAATCCATGCCTTCCTTCACTATGGGCAAGGATTGAAGAGGAATTGAGGTGCTTTTACTTGGGCTGACTCCACTTCCTCTGCCACTCAAAGTGCCACCTCCAGACAAAAATCATCATGGGAATTTGATTACTGATGATTAATCTTCACTAAGTTTTGTCTGCTTTTTGTTGTTGTTCTTTTGTTCCTCCTGATAACGTAACCATTGTGCAACATACCGGCGGTACGAGAAACATGAACCTTTCCAGTTCAAACCTCAGAACCACTCAAACCAGAGCAAAAAAAAGCAACACATGTGAGAGCAATTGGCCATTTGGAAAGTCTGACATAACATCCTCCTTCTGGAAAAAGTTGATTTATCTGTAGTAAAGTTATTCACTAGAAATGCATTTTGACTCAGAGAGCCTGGGGAAGCTTCCGTCCTCGTTTGCTGTGGTTGCCTACAGCGTTACCATCAGGCTCTCCTGCAGTACGTGTTGGAGTCTGGCTCCTATCAGCTGTAACATGCAGGATGAGGATTCCCACATGAATGCCAGCATTGGGTCCATCTCTCAGTGTGCACTGCCTGGTTCCTTCTGATCTGGTGGATGACAGGCAGCTCACGGCAGGGGATTGAAACTGAGTGGGCTTAAAGGTCCCTTGCAACTCAAACCATTCCCTGATTCTATGAATACTGAGAGCATCCTGACATCCCACAGGCTGGACCTGGATCCACCAATCATGAAGTTTACTCTCTTGGAGCCTGAACTCCAGTGCTGCAATATCTTTACAAATCATCTATGTCATTATGCTCCCTGCCCACAGAGGAAGAAAGTTTAGTAACATCCTGAACAGCAAATAAGTTCAGGAGCCTGGTCTAGGAGGAGCTTCAGCATCTGTCTCAGATAGGCACTTTGGTATCTGATTCAGCACCAAATACAGTGGTGGTTTTGCTCAGGGTGGGGCAGGAAAAGAAGTAAGAAACAAAAGGCAAGCACATCCTTAAAGCACGTCTCTTCAGCTCTCAGTCATATTCACTTCTGGGTTTTTCTTCCTCCTTTTCTCACCCACCTCCCCTTTTCATGTTGCGCTTGTGCTGAAAAACTGGTGCATGTCTTGGAGGAGTCAGAAGTCACTTAAAGTTCATTTGTTTGAGGATTATTCCTGTTTAGTTTATCAGGAACAGGCTTTGGAAAAACCACAACACAAACCCACAATACCCAGCTCAAATACAAGCAAATGATTTAATACTTGGAATGACATGAAGTATGTGTCCTAAAAAATTTTCAGCCGCTAAACACGGTCACGTCAAGCTTGCTTAGTTAATTTATTGAATAAGTGCTTCAGTGGGAATCCATGTGCTGTCTGAATTAGTATTTTACTGTATAACTTGCACATACTCCAAAAATTTAGAAGCTAGTCTGAAGAATAGCAATATTTGTTTTAAAAAAAACCTTCAATACCTAACATACTTAATTCCCAAAGCAGTTCTTTCTCATGCTGAGTAATAAAGTAAACAGAAAGAAATGAACAGAAAAAGGTCAAAATTGTCTAGCATGCATGGATCTTGAATCTTTGTCACGGCAAACAGGACTCATTCACAATTTCAGGTGCTTTCATCATGTGCCAGATAACACTCTTCAGCAAGACCTGACTGCATCCACAGGCTGAGCGCTAGTAGGGGTTCCATTTGCCCCACTCAGGTTGCAAAAGCAAGCTCAGAAAACTCACATGCTCTTCCCATTTATATAAACTTCTTAAAAGGAAAAAAAAAGCATCCAAAACATTTCCTCTTATTTCAGCCAGGATGGAAGTTGTCACCTCACTGTCCTTCAGGCTGTAATAATGACGGTGTGAGTCCACAGACTCCACAATACAAGGTCTCACTCTTACATGAGTGAATGATCACCTCTCTCTTTCAGATGCTGATAAAAGAGCTATCAGTGCCATTAAGACTGAGACCACTGATAGATGCAGATCAGTTTTGTGAGAAGGCTTCAGAAACAGATAACGTTAAAGCACCCACACCTAGAACAAGTTCACAGAATTCCAAACTCAGTGGGAGATTGCACTGCTGTGAATGAGCTGAAGCAAGCGTAGGCCTTCAGCCTGCTCTGAGACAAAGATGGCATTGCCACAAAGAGTTTCACAGTGACAAAAGATGCTGGAAGTCTCCACAGGAAGGAAAAAGGGGGTGTTTTTATGCAGGGTGTGTAATCAGGCAAAGAAAACTGTTATTGTGCTCTGAATGGCACTTAAATTATCATGGTAGATACACAAAGGCCAACATTTCAACCCACCTCACTGCTTCAGGACTAATGCTATCAACAAAGAAATCCGTGAAAGTTATCAGAGCATCTTCATATAGATGGCATCCATCAGTACCTGAGAAATGGATTCAGTAAATCCAAGTAGAAGTCTTAACTGAGGGAGATGGGAAGCAGAGAAACTGGTTGGAGCTCCAGTGATGCTTTCTTTTGTTTTTAAAAGATCAACCCAAGCTACACTTTGACGTGCCAGGTTAGGAAGGATCCGTACAATCATTATGTTTCGGGTCTCTGATTAATAGTACACATAAGAGAGAGACTTCTCCAGCATCAAGGGAAAAGATTTTCAAGTATGCAGGCTTCAACAACAATGGTGAGCAACTCAAAGCGATTGAGCTGATGCAGCAGAGATGTATCTCCTAAAAGTATCAGAATTACACACTGTGGGCCTCAGAGAATTTGGAAGACGTTACACATAGCCCACTAAGCACCACATGACCCAGTAGAAAGAGGCCACGAGGAGACACCTACTCCTGCTGCTAAAAGTCTGTGGGACTCCATAGTACAGAGCTGAGCTGAAGTCTCTGGACAGCACAGCAAAATTTAATTGTAATAATTTAATTGTAGTATAAACTTTAAAACACGGAGTTCTGGGGCTATTTGTTCCATTTGAGAAAGAGAATGAACAAATATGTGTTACTGATGTAATTGGATTGAGAGGTAAAGCAAACAAGAAATGTTGCTTTTAAATGAATTTCCTTCGGACACAAAGAGGTAAGGTGCAAAGAAGGGAGAGAACAAAAAAAAATAACTGAGAATTCAAACTAGTTTACCAAATCTCACAGCTCTGTGGAAAATGCATTTCAAATCACTCTAAGACACTGCAGCAGTCACATAAGAACCACTACAGACAGCCCAGGAAGAGAGTGCATTCTTTTTATACAATTTCCCTGTCTGTGCTGCTTTGTGTAACGCAGGCAGGACAGCTTTTTTTCCTCCAAAAATAGTACAGAAAATCTGAAACGTTATCTTACAACACTGCTCCAAAATCTGTCTCCGATTAGATACACGATTTCAAAATGCGCTTCAATCCACGTGTGATTTCTTACAACTCTGACCCATATTTCCAAATGAAAAACAAGTTCCTTCTAACGATAAGGTTATCAGTTACAAACACGAGCACGTCACCAAGTTTGCAACAAGCTACGTATTAGACAAACCTTGTCTCTCTTTTGTGTGGTCCACAATCAGAACACACTCTTGTGTCATTTGAACATCTTCCTACACTGTGATTTCTTTGTACATCACTAAAAGCCAGAAGGTATTGCTTACTTATGGAGAGAAACGTAAAGTTAATTTTGCATTTTTAATTTTGCTTATGGCCGGCTCCAAAACAGAGGACAAATCAGGTAGGATCAAAACAGCTTGATGCAGAAACATGCTATCATGGCATTTCCACTGAGTAGCTCCACAACGAGAAGTGTTGAGAGTCCCCATGGGTAAACCAGGAGTATTTTTTATACTATGACCCTTACACTTCCCCTGTCCTATTCTTACTGCCACAACTGATGAGTAATAAAGTAGTAGCAACCTAGTTGACATGAAGCAGAGCAAGAAATCCTATCAATCTCTTCAGTCTCCAGCAACTATCAACTAGAGACTAACCTCCACCACTCACTCTTACAGAATCCACCATTACTGATCACCTCCCTCACGGTCACCAGAAAGGAATCCAGTTAAGCAGACAGTGTCAGCTCCAGCCAGTCAAGGTAAGGGGACGGAAACATGACCCAAGTGTCTTTCCCAACCAGCATTGCTGATCCATTCTACTTTGGGGACAACTACTTACGAGTGATACAGATGGGAGGAGTGATCAGTAGTTTGGGATGATACAGATGATTAGTTATCGTTGCCTCTTGCAGAGGATATGATAGTTTTCTTTAGATTCTGAAGATCAATTTTACATTTAAAGCATCATGTGCTCTCCACATCGTTTTCAAATTAAAAGATCACAACAGAAATAAAATAACTGTGCTAATACAATTTATATTAAGCGCATACAGAACACGAACAGTCACGGATATTTTTAAAGCCACTATCAGATTTCCTGAATTAGATGAATTTAAGACTCCTTACCTACAGCCTCACAGACGCCGTTGTCTCATCTCAAACTGTCATCAACCGGCAACAGTTTAACTGTTTCAAAAAACGGAAAACTTCTCGGTCACGTGTCCATAGCCAGCATTTGGGTTAATCTCCCTCAGCTCATAAAGATAGAAAGAAAGCAAGAAAAAAAAAGTCAAGTCAAACCACTTCCTGCAACAGCACAGGCTAACCATCTCACCCAAGTCTAGGGCAAAACTCTTCCGGATTGGAGAGAAAGCCCAATTTTAAAGTACAAAAATACCCGTGAAATTTGCACCAAACAGGTGGTATTAGATTTTGCAGAAGGTAAACATGAAGTTTAAAAGGAAATGCTGAAAGGAATTACAGTTCTAAGCCTCAAGACAACTTCCCTTTTCAGACCTTCAATGAAACCCTTTGAGTACTGAAACAAATAGCCGGCAACAAATCTGCTTTGCTGCTTTGATGTGTGGCTTTGTAAAGTGTGACGCTTACCGCACAGTTACTTATTATTTATAAAACAGCAAGTTCTGGACAATCAGAGATTCTGCTAGTAAAAAAACCCAACAAACAACAACAAAAAACTTGAGCTATTCTATTGCCCGTTGAAGTTCTGTGAGATAAACACTTCTGTTTCTATGATTTCCTATTTTAGCACTTCTTCATAAAGAAGCACAGGCGCACACAGCTGCTGCTCTGCTCCACTTCCTGCACTGCTCACACCATCACTGCCCCCATCGGGCAGGAGGAACCTGAGAGAGGGACATCACACACCCCTTTTTCTTTCCTTTTGTTCATAAAGGAACAATAGTATCTTTCTGGCCATCTCCCTGCAGGAGTGGGGGTTCCCAGTTAGGGCACGGAAGCTGTGGTATGCACATGAGGACTAGTCAGGTTACAGAGCCCTCTGTTGATGCTTTACCAGAATTAGAGGTTGGTTTCTTTTTTGGTTGTTTCCCACAATAAAACCAAGATCTGCCATACAACTTGAGAAAATCAAGTCCATTCTGAAGTTTATAACTTTGTAGCACTGACAGATAGTGCCACTGGAGCTCCTCTAGAGGATGTGTTTCATCAGTGCAGATGTTCGACAGTGAAATCCCTGGGCTCCCTGATGGAAGATCCTGAAAAACATCCCAATATTTGGGGTGAGTGCTCTCCCAGCAGGATTTGGGCAGAATATTATATTGCCAGGTTGACATCAGTGGGAAGAGAGTGAGAAGGCACTGGGATGCATCAGCAAGGGCAGGCTTCAGGATGTAGCCCACCATTATTTCCCATGGAGTTTTAACTTTCCTATCACCTCCTCCTCTCAGAGACCTCATTCAGCATCCTTTATCACTCCACTGTCTCTACTTTCTCCCCTGATTTTTACGGTTATTTTTGTTGCCTTCTTTTCCTAAGGAAAACTGGGAGAATATTACTCTTACATGAAAATCAAGAGACAGATACTAAGTGCCCAGGTAACCAGGGACAGTTGCAAGTTATCCCCAGCTGCCCAGCTGTCCATCTCCTATCAGCACGCTGGCAAACATCCATGCTGAGATGGCTTTTCTTATTTTGAAAGAAAAGCAAAGAGCTAAATGCTTATGAAGGTTGAAGTTTTGATTTGATACAAAGATGAGTGTTCACAACAGAATTAAGAGAAAGGGTAGAGATGGGAATTGGGCTAGGACTGAGGCTGGAGTGGAGCTAAGAACAACCTAGAAAGGGAAGATGACCGATTTTACAAGGCTGCAAAGAAAAACCTGATTTGCAGGCAGATAATTTCCCATTGCAGCAAGAAAAGAAGAAAGAGTTTCTGTAGAGAACTGCTTTAGTGCAATATGCACTTTCTGAAGCACATGGGAAACAAAAGCCTCAAGGAACCCCAAAGATTCAGAAGGAATCAGGGGGAACATGGCACTGCAAAAGGAATAACAGAGCTATCAGGTTCTAAAACAACCTTTACATTATTACTGCTGATTTTGTGCTAACTTCTGAAACCTCCATTTCACAGCTAAGGATCCAGTTATGCTAAGCACTGTATGAAATCAAACTCAAGTCCATCCTTGTTCCCAGCTGCTTGCTTCTTACTCCAGGAGGCAACACACACATGTGGGCAGGAGAGGGAGTTGAGCAGCATGGCAGCTGGTCTTCACAATTCTAAACCACCAGTTTTTGGTAGGCACTGCATTTTAAGGATGTGTTTTGAAGATGGACTTGTGGAACATCAAATTAGACAATCTGCGTGAGCGGTGGTGAGTTGTTCCTTCCAGACATGAGGAGAGAAAGCAGTACTCTGTTTTCTCCATGAACTAACACAAGCTAATGCTTAATGAACTTGTGTTGGCATTAATCTATTGCTTACATTTTTGTAAGAGCTATATGGTTCAACAGATTTGAGGGAACCACTAATTGAAAAATCTATTTCAGCTGTACGCATCTAAACATTTTCCTCAGATGAAACCAAAGGCATTTTTACCGTTAGTAAATATTCGTGGACAGCGTGGAAAACAGAACTTCATCACTAAGATGTGAAGCGACCATCAGTAAATGAGTAAAATACCACAGCAGAACTTGGCTAAGTTACCTTGTCGACAACCTAGATTACTAAGGACATGACATTTTTCATGAAAATGTCTTTCACTGTACACCCAACGTTTTAAGTCAGGTTGCATACTCTGATTTCCTTCACATCCATTTGACAGTATGTCAGCAGTGACAAAATGCTATAAAAAGATGGCAGCTTTGCATACTGCTGAAACTTATGCAGCACAAGCTTCCTGTGTGATCTCTGGAAGACTGAAAATACTTCAGATGTGCAAAAACCCATTTAAAGAAATCTAAGAGCTCATTAAATCTAAGTAAAATTAATCAGGAAATGGAAATTACAGAGGTATTACCTGGAGAAGGTTTCTAGTCCGTAGGTTGGTCTTAGTGTGTTAACTGTGCAAGACAGAGACAGAGCATCACTTCTGGAGCTCTGATTTCTTGTCCCTGTTTCAGCAACTCATGGCATCGTTGCTTATGAGATATGTCATCAAGCTGGTGAACGTCCAGATTTTCACATCTCATAACTGAGAGCACAGACACTAAGGCTAAAACAATGTTTTAAAACTCACTGCTGATGGCAGATGCTAAATGCCCAGCAGCTGTTACCAACTCGGGTCTCATAAATTCAACGAATATTAGAAGTTTCACCAGGTTCTTGAATGAGCATCCAAGACTAGCTCTGGACCAGACTCCTGAGATAGAAAACTTGACTTATTTTTCTTCTTTTTTTCAGTATTTACTCTCTTGGGGTGGCTGACAGGTAGTCAATAGCATGGCCTGTAGAGCAGACAACCTCCCCTAGCAGCAAATCTAATTCAGAGGATAAGTCAAGCTATAAGAGACACCATGCATGTGGGCAGCAATCAAAGACAACCCTGGAAGAACCCTGCATTGCATGCAATCGCTTCTTCCTGATGAAAATAATTGTTGTTAATGAAAATGGATTAAGTTCCAAAACGTTACAGTTCATCAGAAAAACAAATAACTGAACAAAACCCACTAGGAAACTATGTGATAATGAAGAAATAGGGTAACAATTCCATATTTTCCAACTTCACATTTTACATGCATGGACCCTAATTCATACTCACGTCCATAGCAATTAGAGCTGCTGTTCATTCAGTAGCCATAACTTTTTGCTGTGAGGGCTCTGAATATACAAACTCAGGAAAAACAACTCCAGAAACACATCCCAATGCATTGAGAAGGCCATGCTACAACCCCGCCAGCCAAGATAACAGCAGTCTTCAGTATTACCTGTTTGAGCAATAACTGTTCGTAGTGCAGAAGCTTGTGTGTAAATGTCAATGTAAACATACTGTAATGGTTAAATTCACAGAAACCTCTCAACCGTACTATACATTATAAACTTTCTAGTATCATCTTCCAAACCTTTTTACTCCGAGCTGATTTTCCCTCTAAACAATCCATTTTACTTACTTCAGTCTTAAAAGTACATAAGATATTTTTCTTAAATTATCACAGGTGGTAGAAAATAGATCCTAAGAGCTTCTCCAAGTACTTAATGCTGAATATATCAACAGAACATATGCACTGTGACTCAAGGTCTAAAACTCAAAGCATTCAAACTGTAGGAAACAAACAATCTTACATTAAGTCATCTCTTAATAGCTGAGCTGCTAAGGCAATGAAAACACGTATACTTTACAAAGCAGCAGAGAAGTTTAGAATAGAATTCTCTGAACCTTTACTTCCAGATAAAGATTATTTTGCTTTATAGCAAGCTTTGGATTTAGAAATATTCAAAACTAAGAACTTCTTCACTTTTCATAACATATTTTTTAAGTCTATTAAACCTAGCTTTTCACTGCCGAAAGAAAAGGGAAGAAAAAGGAAGAAAACTACTAGTTGAAGTTCTACAGAAATCCAAGCTGGCCCTTTTCTCTCCCCTTCCCAGGTGCTTTAGGAATCTGGACACTATTTTAAAGGCCAGCATAGCCTACGAGTATTTTAAATAACTTAGAAAAGCCACTCCAACCCATTATGTGGCTAGACTGTACTAAAAAAGAAACACAAGCATATGTTGATGCATTATGTAAAGACTTTTCTCTGACAAGATTTAGTTACATGCAAGTTTTAAATGCAGTGTAAATGCATTTTCTGGAGCGTTTGGCTTCCAAACACTAAAAGTGCTACAAGATCGGACTGCCAAAATGGTACTTTCACATTACACCATCACAGACCTTAAAAAGACAAATGAGTCACGCACTTTGTATGGCAATATCTTAATCTTTGGACCTGTGATCAAGTCAGAGGTACAAACTGATGTTATCACAGGTGCCCAGTATGGCCAAATCTCCATGTCAATAATTGTCCAGTAGACAAGGGGTTTTTAGGGCTAGGGAACATTTTTTTAGGCTTCAGTAGCATTTTGAATTTAGGAAAGTGGGAGTTGAACACATTGGATGTGACTCTGCAGTCAGCAGTTCCCAGTCCTTGTCCAACCAACATGGACAGAACTAGATCTCTACTGTAACCTATTTATTTGTGAAGATTCAATTAATTTGTAATTAATTTAGCCCTTTAGCCCACCACCATGATTTCAATTCACCTTTATTTCAAGCTTCACGCCTACCTTCATGCCTACCTTTATCTCAAGCTGGGCGCCTACCTGTGCAACCTGGTCTAGGGAGCCTGCTTTGGCAGGGGGGGTTGGACTAGATGATCTCAAGAGGTCCCTTCCAACCCCTACAATTCTGTGATTCTGTGATTCAATTATCTTGAGCTTCCCAGTTCTTCGGAGCAAAACAGGACTGATTGTTAGGCCTGTTAGGAAAAATGTTCCCTGCAAGACTTCTTAATCCTAGTTTATTCCTCCTTTGTAACAAGGGCTACACAACCAGCTTGCACTCATTACTCACATATCCCCAGCTCAGAACCCTTAGATGACCTTCAGCAACAACTGGACAATGGAGGCACCAGCCCTACTTCAATCATACACAAACTTGCATAGCTGAAGTATGACCACAATGCAAAAAAAAATTAAACATTAGAACTCTACAGTCTATGCTATTATATATGAAATGCAAAGCAGCTGTTCTGAACAGATTTGACATATAACAGGGGTAACGTAATTTTACACAAATCACTATGTTCAATATATTAAAATAAATAGATTAGAATTACTCAGCAATGTTTCTTAAGATCATCTTACATATACATCCCTGTATCCTTATATTCTAGGGTGTTCCTTTTCTCCTCAATTTTCTGGACATTAAACAGATAAATATCTAGAAGCATAAGACCCTAAATTCATGGCTGTTGAGCCTCTTCCAATGTAAGCAGCTGAAAGAAAGGTACATAAGGGAAATAGAAAATGACATCATTTTTTTCCTGATCTTTTGAAGAGTGAATGATTTTTTTCCCCATCCTCCTGGAAGAGATTCTGGACTAATTTTTCCAGCCTTTAAAGCCTAAAACTCATCAAACATCATCTCCTCAGAGACAACGTCATCTATGTTCAAAGAACGTATAGCCCTGAAAAACTGATGCCTTATTTGAGAGTTAACGACCCTGCTTTCATTGAAAGTTTGATTTCATCAAATTAAAAGTTGTCTTATACATTCTTTAAATGTTAAAAAAAAAAATAGAAGACAGAACCGAATCTTGTTATTCTCTGAGAATGATCACACATACACACACACATACAGAAGTGCATATATATATTACATACATTCGATTGGTACATTTTTCAGTCATTTTTCTGATATTTTTCCAGGATGGATTTATTGTAGATTGAGGGTGGTTTTTATTCAGATGTTTTTGAAGAGCCTTTGAATTGAGAATAGGAGACTTGCAAAGCATTCGACTTAATGAACATCATTATAATTAAGAGCATGCTTTTCATAACTAAATATAAAAAGATTTTTTTTCAAGTTAAGTCTGGGTCTGATTACTGATGGAGGAACTTAAAGATCGGTTTTGCTAGGCATTTCTATATTCATTCAGAAAAATGTCAAGATAACAGACTTTAGCATGTAATTTTGGTGATTCACACTCTTTTCCCTCTTATTTAATCACTTCACTTTTAATATCCATTTAAAGAAAGAAAGTTTGAATAAAATAAAAATACTAATGAAAATGAAGTAGTCATATGCTTCTTCCATACTTCCACAGTATTTTGGATCTTCTAAAAATTAACCCTTAGTTTTATTCTTTATCCATATCTGAAACAGAAGAAGCCTTCAATTTATTAGTTAAATTTGAGAAGTTGAGTCATTTCTTCCAAAATTTAGTGCATTTGTCACTCCTGTATTGATCCAGAAGGAATTTACCTTGTCAAGCTCAAGTTCATTCAACAACACATGGAGCTTAGATGACAAATAGGTCCATTAATTTACCACTGTATTATGTTCAAGCAGAAAGTCATAAATGATGATAATGAATGGGATTTTCAGATCAATCTGAGTCAAATACCAGTATTTTGAGCACGTCACTATACACAACTAATACATATGCCATAATAAACCACTTCTGTACAACTGTATATTTAGCAAGACATGACGTAGGAAAGCAGGAAGCCCAAACAACAAAGACTGAGATCTAAAAATGGTCTTTAACACATCTCTTGATAGCAGGATGGTGAAATGCAGAAACCAGGCTGCGTCCTGAGGTTCCCTTCCAGGTGGAAAAGAAGCGAGGCACCCTGAAGGGCTGCATCACCAGCAGAGGAAATTGAATTACAGCAGGGTTAGCCACAACCCCTCACACTAGCAGCTACCTGAAATTTAGCAGTGAAAATTATGTCTACATTTTTACTCTGCTCTGATGAGTACAGTTGATCCAGAAGCTCCCGCATGTGCTTCTGGTCATCTAGTAGACTTGTCTCATGTTTAACTATGCGAACAGGACACATTTTTGTTAATAAATCGGTTGTGCTGGAGGTGCCTCACAGCTCAACATGAGCAGCTGTGTTCCCTTTCGTCAGTCCTGCCTGGTTTCAGTGTCTCTTTTACACTTGGGCACCTCTCCAGGCTGCAGCTCATGGCTTACATGACTGTCCTCACCCACCATCACTCTACACAATTACACTCATTTGCTAACATCTATTACTAAAATTGGACAAAAATAAGAACTTAATTCCTTCAGCCAAAGTTAAGACGAATATATAGGGCTCCCTTCCTTAAGTTATGCTTCCACCTATGAGCTCTTCTCAGCAAGGGATGGCTCCATCACTCATTCTCTGCTACAATACCTGTTCTTGCTCTAGTAGCCACTGAGTTTTATCCTGTCAGGGAGTGCTAGGGATGTTCTCCCAAAACTTGCTTTGACCAGGCTTCTCTACAGATCTAAGCAGTGCTTTGGTCCTGGATCATGGTGAGCTATTCCTTCAATCTCCCCCCAGTTCTTGTGGGTAAAACCTCTTTCCAAGGTGATGCACCAACAAGCTTTTAGGGTAGCCTCTTATAAAAAGCCATATGTTATTAATGGTTGTATTTACACGGACTTTCATCCACCTGAAACACAAACACAAAGTCAAGAAACAGAAAAGCTTACTGGCATATTTGGACTTTGTAGAAGAACAGAAGAATCATGAAAGGTAATTAAGAGCTGTGTTCTTAAAATTAGGCAATCTAATGTGAACAGCATCTCCTGTGAGCAGAGGGTGGAATACCACTGCTGGTGCTGTTATTGTACCTGATGAGTCATCTTATAGAGGCCTTTTAAAGCTGAAGTTTCCCTTTGTCTTTCTCTACACAGAACCAAAGATCCCTGCTCTTATAGCTTGTATATTTTATTGCTGCTGCATCAAAACCATTTTTCCAATCTCAGTGATACACAAACTCAGCTGTGGAAATAACCCTTTCAGAGGGAATTAACTCAGAAGTAGCTGAATATGGGCTTCCATGCATAGATGTTTTCTCTAAGCAAATCACCCCATTTTTTTTTCTATAGGGATCATCAGTTCAGGAAAGGATAGAAGCATCCTTGAAAATGTGCACTCATTTCGTTTAAAGCTTCCTAGTTGCAAAGAATTACTCTAAAAAGGTAAAAATAAGCAGAATTCATGACCACTCTTTACCACACTGGTTTAAATTAGATACTGCACACAAGAGCATCTGAACATTTTACATCAAGTTTCAACTAAGACACTAAAAATGCTTCTATGCCCTACCTGAAAGACTGGTATTTCTGCCAACTTCCTTTCACCTCCCAAGCGCAGCTTCAAATAAAGCACTCATTAAAAAGAAACACAGTGTCAGTATGCCGGACCTAACTCACTGCTAAAAGAATATGGCAGCATGTCTCTGCTGAGATTCATTAAGGACATTTTCACAGCTGCCTGTTCTTGGCATCCTGTACTCAACATCACTGCAAGCTTTGCAGACATCAGCTCTCCTTGCAAGAACCTCACTGCTTTGTGCTCCCTCCTCGGTGGCAAGCTTGTACCCAGGAAATTTGATTCATACTCTACACAGCCACAAACACACCGCTCAAGACAGTCTCTCTAGTGTCAGGGGACTTGCTTTATGTTACAACAGAGAAGCCAGGCTACAGCCTATATGGGTACCTATGCAAGCTATGCTCCTCCAGGCAGGTGGCAGCCCAGAAGACATAACCCTTCTCCACGTGCAGTGCTCAGATGCCTTCTTTCATTCAGAACGCTCCCTGTTATGAAGAAGGAACTGGAAAAGTTTTCATACAGACCTCCGTATTTATACCTTGCATGGTGATGATAAGACTGCCACTTGTTTTCATTTCAGATAGCAGGCTTTCAGAGCTGTGTGGCCCCATGATTATTTCAGAAGCCTGTATAGTATAAAATCTTGCCCCACGTGGGAGTTGTTTCAAATGTATTAAATAAAAGTAAAAAATATATATATATCTGTTCCTCTTCCACTTTGATTGAGCCTCCTCGGAGAAAGAACTATCATGGATATAGAACTTGGTCATGTTTTAACAATTTGACAATCTCTAAAATCTTTCATTAAAACCTAAGATTTTTTTAAAGAAATAACTTCTGCAGCTGAAAAGAGGCCCCGCACCCCCTCTCAAATTATAACATAGAGACTTTTTGAACATTTATTTAAAATTCACATTTCGTTTCATAAAGCCTTTTTTTTTTTATCATTTGATTAATTGCTTAAAACTGTACACAGAGATAAAGGGAACTTTGAAATTCATACCTTAGAGTATTAACACATACTCAGGACTAGATGTAAATGTCAGGGAGAAAAAAGATCTAATGAACTCTTTATTGGTGAAATACAGTATTGCAGATGTCTGGAATTTTAAATGATTTGTATCCGGCTCCAAAGCAAAATAACTACAAAAGTTTACTTACAGTGTGAGCTCTCATTTAGCACTTCTAACGTCTTCTTCGAGGGTGGATAGATGCCATTTGTTTTGCTAGAAGTTGCAACCACTTCATGTTATTGAAGTTTTGTGGATCCTCCTTACGTTAGCAGAGTGTCCAGGGGAAAAAAAGTAAAAGAAAAATAATAGTGCAACTGCAGAAGTATTTTTTTCTGTCTAGAAAATTACACCGCCATAAGTTTTCTTTTTTCCCTGATGTCTTCTCTGCCATAATAACGGCTGCAGGATTTAAATCCTTTGCTGCTATTGTGACTTCAAAGCCTTAAAACTGCAATTGAATGAAGTAGTTCATCTGTCATTATTCAAATATGAAGCAATTATGATGAAATAAAGATAGAACTCCATTGAGAAATGCCCCAATCAATTCTCACTTATATTTAACTAGAAGCATGAAACGATGCTTAGCAGAGTAAGTTTAGGTAATAAAAACTTGGAATATAAAGAAGTATAAATTGCTGATCTATAACTTACTCATTTCTGAACACACTTTCTAAACATATTTCACAAATATTGACAAAAGTTTAAGCTTATGATGCAAAACTGTCTCTCGGATGGTCATAAAGAGTGACTAGATTTTCAGGAACGCATTTTCATCAGTTCGCATGCCCAGAGGTTCAGATAGGAACCTACTGAGAATTTAAGTACAGGTCAGCTAAGTCTGAAATAAGTCAGACCGTGACATGTTGATTGGATCTGGAAATAAAAGTGGGCTTTACAGGTGAATATATGAAATAACATCTCTACCTTGGCCATCTCTTCATCAAACTGCCACTACTGCTTTAGTGTCTGTGCATTCTGTAAACCCTTCTTGCCATTTAGCCCAAGAGGACTCTTATGCACACAACTGGGACTCCCCCTTCCTTTTGAAACCAAGTGGGAACACAGCAGTAACACAACTTAAAAGTTTTGTTTCACTATCTTCCATCCTTCTTTTTTCTAGAACTTAACATTACAGAGCCAAGTTTGTGGTTTGGTTTCTTTTTCTCCCTTTCCTTCTCCTTGCTTCCTTGCCTAATCCACCTCCTTGCTTGATACTCTGCTGATGAAGTGAAAGCATGGTGGACTTCGCAGTAAACAGACGGACTCCCAATATTTTACATCTTCATCCCTTTGTGTGGCCCCTTCTCATTCTCAACCACGCTACAGACCTCAGATGAAAAAAAAGCACAGCTTATCTTTTTTCTTCATTCAAAGTGCACTGTTCTTTTGGGAAACAAACCCATCCTTTTCTACTTTGTCTTCTCCCTAGTCTTACTTCGGCAAAATGTTACGGGGAGGGGGAGGAAAGGCACCAATGGACCCTACAGTATTTTTTTCCCTATTTTTTTCATCAGTTACAATTAATTTAAGAGATCTGGACAGTATTAAATTGTGGTGCATTAAGAAAGATCACATACAACCAGGGATCTACATATTCACATTTATCTTCGTTTTATAGGCATTTACTCATCCTACCTGAGCATCAATTTTCTGTATCTACAGACACTTACGCGTTGTAGTTTAATCTGAGAAATGTAAATGTGATTTCTTCAAACAACTTGAGAACTCAATATTACCACAATTAGAAAACAGTAGTACTTAATACTGAATTTTAAATTAGAGAAGTAACTACCAGGAAGGATTTGGGGCATATACAATTAATTACTTCACACTTAATTATTCCCGATATTACTCTAACTGTGATAACTTAAAGCATTTGAAAAAGCAGACTGTAATATATGTATATATATATTTTTTGGTACAGAAGCTCTTTCACTTGATATTCTCTCACTAAATAATATGTAAAATACTGACACCTAATGTTAACTTTCAGTATTATTCATTTTGCAAAACTTTCACAAGAACTCTGGAAAGAGTGTGTAAATGTAATGCCTATGTTCTAAGTTTGTTTCAGACCCCTCAACTCATGCAAATAATTTTAAAAACTTATAGATGTTTATAAAAGCAAGGAATCTGATGTTTATCTTCACTGCTTTATGCTTACCTTCACTGCTCACAGATGAAAGAGAAAGTAACTCAGAAACGTTGACTTCTTTTTAAGTCATCCTTCAAATGAAACGTAAGTGCTTATAAATAAAGTGAATATCTGTAGCTGTAGCCTGAAGGGTTGCTAAAAGACAAAACACTAGTAACCACTTATTAATAATAACCAATTACTTTTCAAGAACCAAACTGTACAAAAATTCAGGAAGTACTTTACCTACCTTACAAGATTCACTTTCCACCATCAGCGATACAAGAAGTTGCTTTCACAGACAACAAATTTAATGCAGGTGCCAAACTGCTCTGCAAGGCCAAAACCTCACAATTCACCATTTTTCTCTCCATAAATTCCAATAAAGCTTTTACTAATTTGATGCCTAGATACTATTTGGAGGTGCTTATTCTTTCTCACAGCCTAAGTTCAGCTGAAATCAGAACAAGGTGCAATGTAGTATGACTCAGCGTGATATCCGGATTTCTATTAAGCTTGCTTGACTTCACAGTGAAGACTTAAGTGAGCATAAGCCAGCAGCACAAGTGCTTTGAAGGTACTGGCAGTGAAATAAACCACCTTTCACTACTGGGGACCATCATAGTTTTAGACTTGGTGCTTTTCTCATCAACTCTATGGAAAATGGTCCTTTCCTAAGATCATCTCTTCGACAGTTGAAAGTAGCCATGCTGCAGATGTATATATAGAAATAAAACCCCAAGCACTGAAGCTCACATACTTGGTCTGCAACACAATTGAACAGCCTTGGCTGGCTTTGGAAGAGACGACATCAATGCAATCTAAACCTCTTGAGTGAGCCAGAGCTTCCCAAGCACCACTCTCTATAACAATATTCATGCAAAAGGAGCTCTTCTTACTTCTCACAGGTGCTAACAACACCAGCAAATTCTTTATTTGCTGTTCTTTCAGCTTTCCTTTTCACATAACAGATGATGAAAAAGGTATTATTGAGGCAGATTTTTTTAAACTACCATTTTCTGGGTACTTTTACAATGTAGGCATCCACTGTAAAGGTTTCCCCTTTGCAGAAGCCCCAGCATGCACTGGGAGATGCTCAAAAATGCAAAAAGTTTGAACAGCAAAAAAGCTCTTGAGCCAAAGTGGTTTGGAGTAGTCCTCAATTCTCCCCCCAAATCCTTTCTCACTCTTAAAGTGAAATAAGAAGTACTACCAACAGTAATTCTCCGAGTGTTTCCAAGCAATAACCATCAGAGAGAAAGGCTTCTAGATTAACTGATACTTGAAGAAAAAGGTGCATAAAGAATAGCTACAGACTTAGGAACTCAGTTGCCATTCAGGTCAAGGCGTTATTTATTTCTGAAAATAGCTCTGGGTAAAGTATTGGTGAAATATAAGAAGATTTTCTTCACTGCTCTTAGCTGCCTAGTGCAAATCTCCGTAAATATTTGGGCCACACTGTGAGTAAACAATAAGGTATTTTGCTTTTGCTGAAACAATCCAGATTTCATTTGGCCTAATCCAAAATAAGCCTTGTTAAAACCTCAGTAAGTGCTCCTGCAGCCCTTCACAGTAGGTTACCATGAACGTAAAATCCTTCTCAGCTTTCTCAAGCCTATCCACTCCAAAATGACTACCTAGAAAGATAAAGATGCATTGTTTTAGGCAACTGTATCACAAAAAAGAAGGTATCCACAATGCAATTTAATTCTTCAATTAAACCATTAATTAAACAAATTTTGGGGTCCTTTGAAAGAGTCAGTATGTAGCAGCTAACAATTTTTAAGCAACTGATTGCTTAACTTTTACTCTTCTAGTAAACCACATATTTTAAATAGGATTGATAAATTAAAAATGTAAATTGGACGGTATCTTTTAACTGTTAGTGACTGGTCTATTATTTTCCACTTTCTATTATGCATCATTTTTATAATATAGAAGGGTTTTTCTTTTCATTTCTGTTCTAGTTGATAGCAATTCTTCCCTGCTTCTCAAAGCCAGTGTAATAAAACTACATAAAATGTTTATGAAAAGCCCCATTAAAATATACAAAGCATACTAATTCATGAAGTCAAAGTCAAAGCAAAGTGGAAATATGAGCTTTAATAAAATTAGGTCTGTTGTAAATAACTATTCAAGCACAGTCATTTTTTTGCAAATTGCATGGGATAGAGCTTCGCTTACTCAAAGCAAGGAATCGCTTAGCGGGATAAATGCATCTTAGTCAGAAGTAGATTAAAAGATACAGCAGAGCCATCAATAAGAACCAGATAGCACGGTATTGTTTGCTGTTTGTTTTGAAGAAGTAATTGCAGATCCCAAGATTTCAATAAATCTGTGCACATCCTGGAAAGAATTGTAGAGAGGAACTGGGGCAACGCGAAGAGCATTTGGTTCTCGCATGTCGCACTGCAAAATAGAAAGGGAACGCTTAGTAAATTCAGGTCACTTCGTATTTATTTTATCAGACTACATTTCTAAGAGTTGCATCAAGGAAGAAGGGTATCTGTGCAGACGTAAGTAAAAATTTAGGAACATCCAAGAAACTATTCTGAGGAGCATTACTTTGAGGAGCAGAGCAAGAAGAATAGTGTGTGACCAATAAGAAAAGCCTTGGGACAGCAGTGTCATTAGGGGCTCTAATTGGCTATGCAGCCCTGTAATTTATGCTGAGGTCTGCCTTTGCATCTACAGTAACCCATGTTTGAGGAAGCATACGGGTGACAAAAAAAACACCACGAAAGAGGAACATCCCTCCCAGTAAGATAGACTGTCTTGAACTAAACATACAAGTAATGTCACAGGGCATGCAGTAATTTTCTTCCCCTCTCTGTGAATTTGAACATTCTGCTGAATAGAATAATCTCTCATATTTGAAGCATATAACTGCATCGTGAAGACAAGCCAACAGCATAAGGCCCTGTGCCCTCTTAAAAGCTGCAGTTCCTGGAAGTCCCTGGCAGCACCAAACCAGCAGCATATTTTGCCTATAGAGTTGCCCTTTGGGAACATGAGTCACCAGCAGAAATAAAACTCATATATCATTTATATGGCATTACGCTATCAGCATCGCCTCCCAGTACTTCTAAGTCACAAAATGCATAGCCTTAAATTTAGCTTTGCTTCTTTGTGAGCAGCGCTGACTGGCAACCATGCTGTTACACGGTACCACTATTCAATAGTTTCCTATTTGGACCACCAGCTTTAAGTCTATAATGCCTACACCACTGTGCACTAGTACAGCCGCTCACAAGTGTTAGGAATGAACCAACAGAGAAAGGAGAGCCTACAGACCATCAGATAATTAATAAAATAACACTGCTTGCTTCATCTTTTGCACAACTAAAGATTGGAGTTATGTAAGCACTTTCCATTATTCCAAGACTTTTTCGGCCTTACAGAAGATTACTCGGGAACAAAAACCAAATGATTATTTTCATAGGACATGTGCTCAAAAAACAATGAACAAGAAGCTGAAGTTTGATTTACTCACAGCTACTCCTCTCTTCTCCAGCTCCTCAAACACAGACTTTATAGGAAGAGAAAAAGTTAATGTGAGTTGGCATCCCCTCTCTTCAATCTGAGGTGGTGTGATGATTTTTACAAAGGGCTTCTCTGGATTTGTTTTATCCTCGCTGTAGTGATGTTTTATCAGATATTCCAAGTAACCAGTAAGCAGAATAGATTTTCTCCTCAATGCTTTCATTGTAGTTTGACCAAAAACCTATAATGATTTTAAATCATTAGAATGGTAATGAATTGCTACAAAAAATAGAAAGATTATTAAAGCCATTTCTGAACTTAATAATGACTTACATAATAATTATTGTTTTCTTTTACCTTGATGACTGAAGTCTGCTATTGTTACCTTGTGAGGTAACAGATTTTTCCACACATACAATCTTTGGACTGAACTGTTAATATCAGGTAGATATTGTAGGTACACATGGTAAGATTGGGCTCTTGGAAACATAGCATAATGTTACTGCTTTTAGATAAGTAAAGATTTCTGTTATTAAAGACTTCTACACACATCTACATAAATGAATTTACATATGTACGCAAAAACAGTTTTCTAAGACAGCATCCATTTGTAAATCTGAAGCCATGCAACAAGGATGCACAAAGCAAAATCATATAGAAAATGGCATCATGCCTCAAGTAACAAAAGTTAAGGGCCAAGGCAAACATTACAACTAACCCACAAACTCTTATTTTCAAAAATACAAAAGTTGCTTTATTATATTATGTCCTGAACATAAAGCTTTTCCAGGTTCTGCCTCTCGTAACCCACATAAAGAAACAGTATTTGTTTGACTGGTTTAATAGCTCTGTGCTCTTATACAGCTATAAGAGCTAGTGAGCTCCAGCAAACAAAAGTCTGTATCAGATCATCATGAAACATGGAAAAGTGACTGCTTAAAAATGGCAGCCCTGCTTTGTCACACGTGCAAGTACAAAAAGCCATGGCACAACAGTTTGGAAGGCGTTACATGATGTTGTGATGTGGAATACCGATAACAAAAAATCATAAAACCAAGACAGCCATGCAGCTCCTGCTCCTCTGCTGCTAGTGCTCATGGAAATGCTCAGCTACAGGGAACAAAAGAAAACGCAACTCCTGCCTTGCACAGATCTTCCTTTTTCTTCTTCCCATACAAGTAGCTGCTGGGGGAAAGTGGCAAAATACAGACAGTTGTCTACTTTGATACCTATCTAGGTTGTATTGTGGCTTATAGCTGCATTATAGCTGCTTGGACAACCATGTCTCCGTGGACTGCAGCTGCAAAATCAGAGGCAAGGCTGAGGTCCTGCGCAAAAAATCCACCATCTTCACTCTCAGACAATCATTGCTCCAGACTGAAGGAGTCACACTTTCAAGATCAACATATATATTACCTTACGCACACCCCAAAGAGCTTATAAAGAGATAGCTGAGAAGTCCCACAACAAATACAATGAAGTCTGATTTCCAGCAGCATCTGGAAATTTTGAAGAATATCCCAAGTATTACTCCACCCTGCTATCACAACCACTAAAGGCTGCATTAAACTACATTTTCCTCCTGTGTTCCCAACTATTAAAATAAGGCTGCTGTAAGACAGGCTTTGCAGGCACAGAAATGAATGTGGCAGAGACCAGAGCCACCAGCAGTCACTACACATACAGGTCGACAGGAATCCAGAGGTGCTTTCCTCACCACACAGGCGGGTAAAGCATGCCCACGGCCATCTAGCACATCACTGGAGGTAAAACGGAGACCTGCCTCGTATTCCTTTGTGCTTTGCAGCAGGATGAGGGATGGATGCAAAAATCTGTCTGCTCGGGCTTTGTGTAAGGAATATCCGGTCTCCTGGGTGAAATTTTCCAAAAAAGATCTTTTAAATGGGGCTGTAGAGCTCTCTCCTTTTTTCCATAAAAGGGAGCAGCAACTGCCATAACAGTCACTTTAAGCATTATTGAGGAATAACAGGCGCTCACACTTGCAGTTTTCATTGTTTCCATTGGAAACACTGCCTTCTGCTTAATGCGTCCCAGTGAAGGTGGCATGCAATTTCACTAGCCATCTCTTGCCAGACATGAAAACTATTTTGTTTCCCACTGTATTAGAGCAATTAGCACTGGGAAATCCTGGCTGTGCCAAAAGGTAATATAGGCACAGAAAGGGGAGGCGATGGAAACTGCTCAGCCCTCATTGTTTGAGGCTCCCCGCAGTGGGCTAAATGACATCAACCCGCACAAACTAGAGCACTGACAATCTGGGTCATAGCAGAATAGCTTTCAGCTTATCTCGAAGGTCACATAAAGTTTAAAATATATTGGATGTTTAAGGACTAACAAAATAAATTGTCGGGGAGAACAAGAAGCATTGCTGTGCCCTTTGCAGTCCTTCAGTGTTACATGTAAGCAGAAAAGAGCACAACTGGCAATTTTCTGACTCTGTTTGTTTAAAATACTGTTTTTTCAGTCAATAAGGAAGAAGGATGTACAGCGTACAGACATTGCTCTTTGTATCAGCATCAGCTTTGCCATTACGCTAATGTTAATGGAATGCTGGCAGAAATAAATTTCTGTCATTATGCTTGTGGCAAAACCTTGCTAACCAAGGCTGGCCTGAAAAGCAGCTTAGGAAAAATTTAATATAGGGAAATATGTAAAACCATCCTCTTCATCTCCAAATATCTAAAGTCATGCATGTCAGGGGTGAACCACCCACAAATGGAACTGTGCTATGCATGGGGCCCTGCTCCTTCTGCCACCAGAAAACTAATGAAGAGATAAAAGGCAAAAGTCTAGATCCAGAACACATTGATGAATTGTCCTTTTAGGAAGCATTAACAGACAGTTTCTGTCTTCTGTTCGTGACAGAAGGGATTACAGTGGATGACAAAATCATAGAGCCATTGGTTCAATAGAACATCCAGCTGCCCCATCTACTTTTTCATAAAAAGCTAAGCCTGTTTTGCACAGGGAATTATATATAGAAACAATTCTTGATACAGACTTTTGGGTTTCCAGGATTCCCTCCTAGGAAAATTTCTATTGGTGCCCTTCACATGAATTGCATAGAGGCAAATTCTAAATGTCTACACTGGAAAAGCTGCCCTTTGTATTGACCCCCTAAAAGCCCAGTGGTCAGACCTGTGCAAAAGCTGAAGAAGCAAACCGTGTGCATCCCAGATGTGACAGCAAAGTTTACGGGAACAGCGAAGGAACAAGCATGATTTGTAAAGGCTTTGGTCTCTCAGGGTTGGGTAATTTTTGGTTATTTGCTTTCTCTCTGCTTGGCTTTTTAGCTTTTCTGGATTTCTTTTTTTTTTCTTCCAGGAAGACGGCAATAAAATCCCTAACATTCATTTAACATCTTATATTCTTAAATTCAGGCTCAAAATAAAGCAATCACTTACCTCTAAACTAGCCTGGAGAGAACAGACCAGTAAAATTGGAGGATTTGATAACCGAAATCCGTTAATTCCTTTACTTAGTTGTAATTCTGGAAAACAAATAATTTATATTAGTGTTTTTGATTTCTTCCTTTTAGTGCATTGGACCTTATCTTAAAGTCCATCCTCATGCAATAACGTATTACACTAACGTGGCCTGCAGGAATCAATTGCTCATTAAAAGGAAATAGTAATCTCTTCACAGCTAATACTTTCAACTTTGAGAGGAGCCCAATTTTATCCAGCGGAAGACCTCATTAGTAGCTTCATGGATGCTAAAGAACTGCAATTAATTTGCTTAAATGGTGTGTGTTAAAACCACCTTTACACTTGAATCTCTTTTACCACTGGCATAAACCAGAGAAATTCCAAGTCAGCAGAGGCACGCTCGTGCGAAGCTGCGGTGCACGGTCAGGGAATCACATCCCTTGACTTTATTAAACTGACGAGACACGTGGGAGACTGCATTTGCAGCTAAGTGTAGCTTCAGGCCACGTACCCAAGTTGCATAGACTTTAGGCTGTGAAATTTCACAAAATCTATTTAATAAAGCCATAAAGCTTCGCTCTAAGTTCTGTGTCATCATTTATATTTCATGCTCCAGCACCAGAGGATGCTGCGGAGGAAATGCTCTTCACGCACAGCAGACTGGCTAATTTTGTAATGATTATTGCCCAACTTCTGCCTCTCAACTGTCCATGGAAATGGATAAGCAACATTCTTCTTCTAACAGTATTTCAAGGTAATTTGTGTCTCCTGCTGGCTTTCTATAGTGCCACTCTTACATTTGGTCAGAAAAGAAAGACCAGACTGAGGCTATTAGTGAGGTGTTCACTGGCCAAAGTCACATCAATAGGGGCTGCTAAAGAAAATTAAAAGTATATTAAAAACGAAACACGTTATCAAACCAATAAAGCTTCTTTCTCCTCTTGATCTCTCAGGATAGTCTCTCCGCCATAATTTTAAATGGAGCCAAAGAGTCTGGCTATCAGATTTAGAAAGAAACTCCTCATTTCATTGTGCTTTGGGACAATAAATATTGAGCTTATTTCAGAGCAGGTTTTTTTCTGTCTTATGTTCCCTCCATCCTTAGTGCAAAAGATTCAAAGGCACTGAAAAATTAAAGCAATTGCAAAACTTATGTCAGGATGCTTGATATTATACATGTGAATAGTGACAGATTCCCACTCAGAGTCTTAGAAATTTAATGCATTGAGATGATTCAAGTCTTTCATCCATGATCTTCACCTGTATCTTGTCAGTAAAATGTCTGGAAATGGATAGTCAGATCCACATCCAAATTTATTCAATTTATTTTATTGACTCTACAGTATTATATATTTGGGATAAGTCTGGCTGAGTACCTTTAATGTAAGCAAGAAAACACAAAGGGCTATCCTTCCTACTCAAACTTATGTAAAAACTATGTTGTTTGTGATAAATATATCAAATCAGGTAAAAATTGAAAGTGTAAAAGTACATACTGTTTTCCATGAGGAATCGTGTTTTGAACTCATGACCCCACCAGCCGATTAACCTAAAATTTTATGAAGTAGATCAGTAGCAATCTTACTGTAATAATTTTAACTTAGGTTTCAAGCTTAAGAAATATATACATTTCTAATGGATTGTAATTCTAACAATGACATAAAAAAGCAATAAATTCTATAGATAGCACTAAATACTTAATTTTACTGTTTAGAAGTTTCCCTTTGACAACTATGATAAAATGTACCACATCTTTCAAATTAACTATTGATTTCTAAGAATAACCATTTTGTCGGAATTCATTTTACAAAATGGGAAACAGAACAGAAATATTCCCTCTGTTTTGTTCCAAAGCATTTAACTTAATCCCCCTAAACTTACTTTATTGAACACTGAAAGCTAAAAGGTTGGCATAAAACCTGGCTCGGTTTCACCAAGCAAAGGAACTAGTGATGGGCAGCACACAGCCAACAGTGCCTTGCTAGAAAGACTGTGCTGGCATTGGCTTTTCCTTACTATGAGAAAGCCACATGAGTCCTGTAGTAAGCTTTTCATCTGAACCACGCTTATTACTGAAAAAATGTGCTTTAAAAAGGAAAACAAATCAATTTAAGCCCAAAATCAGTTATTTAGATCATCTCCAGAAGAAAATAAAATGAAAAGTGATTAGTTTGAATTAAATTTAGCCAAGCTTTTAAATTAAGCTGACATTAGATTATTAACATCTCTAAATTTGTTGAGAAATACGCCCAAGGACATTGCTATGAACAACTTGCTGAAGCAGTTGGAGGCACTGGACCACCTGGTGTCCACGGCACTTCAACCCATACTGCAGACAAAATCAACACTGCAAAACAAAGGACTGTCTGACCCCATGGCCCCTGAGTTGCATACTTCTTGACTGGAAACACTAGTGACCAATCATGTCAATATTAATTGAAATTTCCCAAGCATCAGCACCGTTACAATATTAGAAATTCCTTCCCGACCTCCTAAGCTCTCCAGAGAGAGACAAACAAACACCACTCCTTCCAAGGTTTTGGCTTTGCTTGGTTTCTTCCACGTCAGGTGGCAGAGCTGTTAGAAATAAAGCTTGGCAACTGTTGAAAAACTCTAATAGAAAAAAAATCTATAAGGAAAACCACATGGGAGGTCAGCCTTTCTAGGAGTAAACAGAGAAAAAAAAAGAGCATTGACCAACTCTCTCTGAAGCAGGAACACTTCTTTGCAGCACGTTAAGTGTTTGGCGCTACAGAATGAAGACCGCATTTGAGTAAAAGACTTGTTATATGAATACTGCATAGCGTACAATAAAGTACTCCGTATTTCTGTATAACAACGCAGGTTTTATGTTTACTTCTATGAAAGGCTCTGAGCTGCATCCAAACGTGATGTACACAGAAAAAGCATGGATTATTTTTTTTTTATTGTTGTGTGATGTTTTTACTATTCTAAGGCCCATGAAAATCAATAGTGCAATATACATCCATTTCAAACGAGATACTATATTGCCAAAATGAACATACCCAATATAAAATATACTGCTGCTTCTGCCCAAGTGCCTTAGTTAGTGATGTTCTGAATCATAAAAGATATTCAAACTATTTAATATGCACTATATATCTACAGGACATCTCACTGTAGACCCTGAATACTGGATGTTACTACAACATACTAGTAATGTCAATAACACACACTACACAAATTCCAAAAGTTTTAAATAGCAGAAGAAAATGTGAAAAACATTTGGACTATTACTCTCTAGCAAGGAAAAATAAAATACAGTGTTCCACATGGACCACATCCTACAGTTAAAGAAAAACATCAACGAGACTTCTGCCTCAATAAAACTCAGTGGAAAGCACTCTGGTTGTAGTCTGAAAGCTCAGACTACACTAACTTGCTAACTCTGAAGCTGGCTTAAAATCAGACCTCCGCTGCAGCACCACGTTTGCAACTTGGAAACTGAAATTTCAGAACTTCTCCAAAATGACAGAATGAAGGATTTTTTGAAGACAGTTTTAGCTGTCTGGCCCTTTCCTACCATAACTTTGACAATTTTTATTTTCTAAAAGGAAAAATTTGGCTGTTCTAGGTCTTCAAAAGGTGTCACTACGGGATGCGCACTTTGAAGCAGCTCCGGTCTTACACTATCATTGATCTAATAGTCCATATGGATGTCATATTATTTGACATTTGAGTTGACAGGCTTCAAAGCGTGGACTCTAACAAAATCCTTATAAATTAGCAATTTGCTGCTTACAATTTCCTGTGAAAAAATCTGAAATTAGGGTTGCCACTGCTATGCCAAATTTCAACCTGTTATGATGGGAAATAGCTAAGGTGTTAAATCCCAAACATAAGGCTTTGTAAATGCTCACTAAAAATAATAGGCAATAAAACAGCACATTAAGATGCTGCTGTAAAATCTCTTGTTAAAGAGTTGTTACTCTGCATGTAAAATGAGTATTTTGAAATGCAGTCACCATTTGGATTATTCTAGCTTCAAAAACAGACACCAAGATCTAAACCGATTCTGAATTCCAAATCATGATCTTTACAAAATATATAATATAGAAGGCTCCTGAACCCTTCTGAGATGCTCTTGTATTTAAAAACACGTTAGACTTTTATGTAATTGAACTTGAGAGTTAAAACTGTGTCCAGTTTTGGGTTCCCCAGTTCAAGAAAGACTGGGAACTACTAGAGAAAGTCCAGCAGATGGGGACCTGGAGTATCTCCCGTGCAAAGAAAGGCTGAGAGATCTGTGCAGCCTGGCCAAGAGAAGACTGAGACAGATTCTTACCAATGCTTATAAATATCTAAAGGGTGGGAGCCAAGAGCATGGGGTCAGGCTCTCCTCGGTTTTGCCTAGAGATAGGACAAGGGGCAATGGGCAGAAACTGGACCACAGGAAGTTCCATACTAGTGCAAGGAAGAAGTCAGAGTGACGGAGCACTGGAATAGGATGCCCAGAGAGGTTGTGGAATCTCCTTCTCTGGAGATATTCAAACCTACCTGAACATCCAGGCACCCATCCCAGATATCCAGGTGCTCCTAGAGCACTCCTGCAGCTAACTTCTCTTCCCCCAACATCAGAAATAAATGTGAAACTCACTGATGGCATGTCAAGAAGGAGAGTAAGTTAGTGCAGGAAGAGCTGTGTGTTTTCTTTGGGGTGTGTATGCTTATATAAACCCACTTCCATAAGAAAACAACGTTTAAAATAACATGTCCTGTTTTGCACCACAAACAAAACCCATGTCTTTATGCTTCGAAAACACTGAGACTTTCCCAGGAAATTCTGCTGTTCTCCAGTCCGTGCACAGAAGTCATTTTTAAACGTACAACATGCAACTTAAAGCAAGCAGTTACTTAGTGCAACTTTATGTAAGATAGTCAGCGTATCGTGAATATTGCTGAAAGATTTTTCAAATTATTCATTTTACCCCAGAATGTTCTCTTAATTTTCAAATCAATGAACAAAGACTTGCTGGGTTAGGAAATGACTCCAGAAAGGAACAGTACCCTCTCATTTAATTCTGCTCCCCTTGAGCGCATTTACACCAGGGAACAATCTCTTCAATAAGCATTTTTATTTAGCTCATTTCCTTCCTTCATATCTATATGCATTAGGCTTAAGCACTAGCTGTACATAACTTGAGCCACCTTGTTTGTAGTTACATCAATGATGCAAGAGCGCGGGATATAATGATCATGATATATGTGCGGCGTAGACATCAAAGATCATCCAGTTAAAAAACACAGAAAATAGACAAAAAAATTCCTTTGACCTTTGTGTCAAAGTTGCAGATGATCATGCTACCCATTTATAATTTTCAGCCTGAAGCAGCTCAGCTCTCATTTCCCTTCTCAGTAAGAAGAAAAATAAACTCTTGAGTAGTGATACAGAAAACAGGGAAATACTATAAATGCATTTCGACTTGCACAATCCTGGGCAATGCACTGGAAGCATCCTTTCATTACATCATGTGAGAAACCATTTTAAGTCCATGAGAAAGCACTTTAAAGAGCTGCAATGGGAATGCAGTGTGAAATTAGTAGTACGTTACATCACATTTGCTGGCTTCACCATGCATAGATTTCTTCACTCCATAATCAGGCCAAAATGCTATCTAGAAATTTTACATGCATTACTTCCACAGTGTCTGTGTTAGGAGCATATACCAGCAAACCATGCTCTGTTTATGGAACTGTGGATTAAGCTAAATCATAAACGGGCAGTTTTGGGACAGACTGTGCATGCAAAGGAGCTGATGTAGCTACTGGGCTGCTACTGAGCTCTTCATTAACTCCTCGTTTTATTTTATCAAGTCTTCTGGGTGTTGACAACGATTTGAATTTTTGTGCCAGTGTTCTACCTATCAGTACAAATCAGCATTAACGAGTTCCTATGATACTTTCCCCTGCTCTCATCTTAAGATGAGAAGTTCACAAAGAACACAGATCTGAAGCAAACATGTTATGTCTGCAAAGATAACTTCACAAAGGAAAAGGAGTGCAAAGGCCAACAATAACCATCAAGCTCAGCTTTCTGCAGTCCCACAGACCCATAACCACTGGCTGGCTGAAGAACACATCCCTACCACATCCACTTCATGTGCTCATGGTTAATAAGACCATAGAAGCACTCTATGGCGTGACACACAAATAAAGAATGGAGGTCAATCACGTCTCCTATATTTTTACATTAGCAGGGAATGTGCTGAGTAAGTAACTCACAAAGTCTCAGAAGTTAGACTGAAAAAGAAAACAAAAAGCATGGAGGCTGGGACCAGTCTGAAGCTGGGAGCAAATCTCACGTGGCCTCAGTCACAGCGACTTGACCATGTTTGATCAGCATCTCCTGCTACGTAGGAGAAGGTCATGATGTGCCACACCACTAAAGCCATCTCTGTCCAGCACTCATGTTTCAAAAAGTGCCTTAAAAATAAAATTGAAGAAAATGACAGCCAAATCCTAAAGATCTAAAGCATTCCTTAACGTGCTGTTTATCTATACACAAATCTCCAACTTGACTGCTTAGTTCCAGATTGTGAGGTATGTTCCACTACAGAGTGCAATACGGACAGAAGCATCAGCCAGGAGTCAGGTCCTAAGCAGGAGCATCTCCTGCAACATTCAGACTAACATAAATCCCAGAACTTGAGCTCGTATAAACAAACTTGTACAACCTCATAAAGCCATAATACATACTACTAATGCAACCATTACTGGAAACCTGTAAGCAGGTGAGAAGAGAAAAGGCATAAGGCAGCACGCATGCTCTCACCCTCCCAAACCACACACCAACAGTGTACAACACTGTCCCTGCTGCCAGGGGACCACCTGCCACAGGGGTGACATGGAGGCACATGGAACTGGATGACATGAACACAGATTTAGCCAGCTTGAAAGTAAGCTCGCTTCCCACCACCTCTGAGCACAGAAATGACCCCCAGGCTCAATAGCTGCCACACATTCTTTGCATTCTACTCCACATTAATTTTACTTCAGTTTTTAACGGCAATTCTCTTTAACTTTCAATTTCATATTGTATTAATTTTACTGCAAGTGCGGGAGCGTGATTGCATTTCTTTGGATTCAATGCCAAAATATAGAATAAATAGCGTGGGGAATCAGCTCCCCCAAAGAAAGCAAGCAGAAAAGACACTCATTGCTTTACATAGCATATTTTTGGCTCACTGACTGAGTTTGAGGAGTTTCAATTTCCTTTCCTATCACAGACTTGCCTGATCACGAATGAGTCATTTCGTCGTTCCATGCCTCAAGCCCTCAGCTCCAGAAATACTGCTCAGTACTGCCCTAACTCTCTGGTGAGTGGTGAGAATATATCCGTTAACATGTTTTCACATACTTAGTAATGAAGTTCGCGTAAGGATGGAGAAATAGATTTCCTTGGAGTATTTTACACTGGATTTTTTTTTATAATACAGATGGGAAGAGGGGGAGTTGTCGGCAATCACTGATGCCACTCTCTTCTTTTTCTCCTCCCCTCGGCCTCTTCCCAAATTATCGTCTCAGACTCAAAAGTTGTTGTCAGTCTCAGGTTTCTGCTGAGATCAGGATTTAATATTTTCCTGATCTGTGTCATTTAACTGGCATTTATGCTAAGAAAGAATATATATATATATATATTTCCTTTGCTAATTTCTATGTGTTCTACAGCTGTTCTGGAACAAAACAGAAACCCACGTGGTAGGATAACATTATTCAACACTCATGCCACCTGAAATGAGGGCTTGCTAAACAAACTCCTGTTAACCAAGCCTGCCCCAATCTTCCTGTTTCCAGCCCCTTAATACTGCACAACACAACAAGGTCTTGCTTTGACCCAGGTCTCCCTTGCTGACAGCTCACTAGAAAGAAGTAAAATACATACATTTCATATGGGGTTGAGGGGTTTGTTTAATCAAATGGAAGAATAATTGTGAAGTGACACCCAGTTTCATCGCAGAGATGCAGAATTCAAAGATTTTAACCCTCATGTGCAGGTGAAATTCTTCATATGTGAAGCTGCCAGTTATGAAGTGTGTTTTTCATAATGAACACACTGAGGCAAGGATTTGCACAGGGAGTTAGCAACCAGCCCCTGCTGGGCTCTGAAAGTATTTGGAAACTTCACTCTCACTATCTCCTTCAGGAAACCTTGCCAGGATTGCCACAGCTATATTAAAAAGCCTTCCTCCCCAAACCCACTTTATATCTATTTAGATATCCTTCATTCCAAATGACAAGAAGAGACTTTTTTCATTATTCTCTTCCATGCAGTGGCTATAGTTAATTTTAAGCAGGATCTGGTGTTAGAATTTGTAAAGCTTTTGAAGCTCAGGTAATGATTAGCCTCAAACTTCTGTATTTTCAGACTTCCAGACACTGTGATGCTTTTCTTTCACCTTTTCAATTCATTACCTAATTATTAAGCACACGCAACTTGTGAGCAATGCCATACGTTATTAACAGAACAGTTTCTTAGAGCTTCGTGGAAAAAAAAATAATACAACTCCTTTTGAAAAGTTGTTAGCGTGGAAGTAGTAACTTTTCATATTTAATATCAATGAGGCTTTACTTTGGCAAAGAACCAAAGTAACATGGTTGTATTCGAGGCTGATAGTGCGATACTTCTATTAAAGCAGCTTGCTTTACATGTACATAATGTACAATGTACATAATGACATTTACTGGAAATATAGCTGCGACAGCTGAACTGACAAAATCCTCCATGTTTTCCCTCCATCCTTTTTTTCCAGAAGTAACCAGGCAGCTCTCAGCTCCAGTGCTCTCAAGGGTGGGGAATTCAATGCAGCTGTTGCCACAATTAGAGAGACTCTTGGGTGAAAAACCGAGACTGTTCGGTCAATCAAGCACAAGGTGATTTACAGCCGGTAGGTATTTGAAGACAGAGGGTGCACACGCTCCTCCTGCATCGATTTTTTCCTTGTTAGTCTTTTAGGCTCGACACAAGTGGGAATACACCAATTTCAACACGTCCCTCCATATTACCCCTCCAGGTTAGAAGGAAAAGAGATTGAGCTCACTTCTGCGGCAAGAGACAAAGTGCAGAGGAAGAGAAATGGCTGCCCTGCCCCGAGCGCGATCAGGGCCAGGAGGACTGGCAGCTCTACACCAAGCCTTGTGATGAGGGGTGATAACTTCATTTGGCATCATCAGGCAAAAGGAAAGCATGATCAAGCAGCAGACAAAACTGTGGGCTAAACTAAATCCTGAGAAAAGTTCTTAAACAACAAAAAACAACCCCTCTAAGGCTAACGAAGTTGAATTAAAAATAGTTATTCGTAAGCTGATTTAACCATTAGCACAAAGTGCTCATATATCACTCGCACTAGAGAAATATCAGATCTGTGAAAAGGGGAAACACAGCCAACAGTATGCTAACACATTTAGTAGAGGGGAAAAATCAAATATTCTCCCTAGCACCAGAAATTAAAAATCAAGCAGGGAGCCAACTAACGTATAGATACATTAATAAAGTTCTCAGCGATTTTTATGAAGTATTGAATAGTTCCCAATTATATTATGGTGGTAGAAAAAGCATATTACATTCTATCAGATTTCAGTAAATTTTTCTAGGCTGTTTCAAATAGATTAAATTAAACAAGAAGCAGAAGCAACATTCCCTCCAAGAAATACTTCTAACCGTGAATTCTGACTTAAAGGAGACTTGGATGGTTTTGATTATTATGATGCATTTACTGTGCAGTCTCCTCAATCCCTTGAATGAATCTTTGAGGGGATAATATCTAGATAGATTTCTAAATAATAAATGTACCTGACTGAACTATTATATGAAAATTTAAAGATCTGGGAAGATGTGCTTCCTTGAGTCTTTGTTGTTTTTTAATATAGCAATCACAATATTAATGCAAGACCTTTATCGTACTGGAATCCTTATTAGCTAAAATGCAAGAGTTATCACCTCTGCTCTTTGCCTGAATCAAAAAGCAATCCACACTAGATGAGAGTTTTTTGTTTTAAATGTATGTCAAGAGACTGGAACTAATTGAATTCAAAGTTTTAACCATCAGAAGAGTTGCAAAAGAATCTTGCGGTTGCATTACAAAACATTTACTGTCACCAAATGGCACTGAAGGACTCAAACCGATGTTATTAAGTTGAAGTCTAAGACAAGAAATGAAGGGAGCTCCCAGAATGGATTCAAACCTGGAGAAAGAAGGGGACAAGAGAGGAGTACATAGCATCCCTCCCAGCATCTCACTTCTCTTCAGGCACCAGAGTGAGCACAGGTATCTGCATGGAGTCAAAGCCCATCCTGAACCTGCTCAGTTGTTTCCATGTGTGCAGTAGGCAAGCAAGACTTTCCAGCAAGCACTACCAACATCCCCAACAGCAAATGAGAGATAAAGAATTGTGACGGCAGAATTTACCATCACCAAAGGGCCGTGAAAATAAATAGTATGTATAAGAGGTATGATGGTTGAATGAAAGTGGGCAAAAAGAACCTCCTTGCTCAATGAAAATGTACGGAGACTAACAAAGAGAGAAGGACAGCAGTCTGTGAACATGGTTTCTGAACGTGCTAAGAAAGGAGTTAGGGTGGGGGCAGGCAAAAGAAGCGATCTAGCTTACTCAAGGAATTAGTGAAGATAGAATGAACTTAACTAAGGGAGGTCAAGGAAAGAGGTATGTGAAGAGATGTGCCCTGGGGAGAAGACCATATCCTGACTGATCACTGAGGAGATGAAGTTTCAGCTAGGAGAAGGAGGGAGAATGGGAACCAGAAACTATCAATGAATGGAAAAAACAGTAAGTGTAAACAAAGTAGAAAACTCACGTACACCCAACACTCCCCAGCATACACACAGAATACCAACCTTGCAGGAAATTAACGAGGCTGAATTATTTTCCTTAACCTGGACAACAACATTCTAATTGCCTTTAAATATGCTTCTGATTTGAATTGAGTGCCAGCCGTGATATGAATCCCTATACGAGCTATGTGAATGATCCCAGAGCTGCAGCTAAAACCAGAGATGTTCAGCCACGACAGGAATGCAAGTAGTTCTGAAAGACATGCAGCAGAGGAGATCCCATCTGAATCAGCAACTGAGAATTATAGGAATATTCTCCAAGAGGCATAAATGAATGAAAAGGTAACAACAATAATGGCATAAACATGTAAGGGCTATTGCTGGTATGTTCAGTTTAGAGTAATTTTGTAAGACACACCATGGTCTTGAAGTATGATCAGTAAGGAAGAATAAGAAACAACTCCCCACTGTGAGCTAATGAGCTAATACATACATAGCAAATCTCATTCTTAAAGGGCACATGTAGAGTACAGCTTTAAATTAGAGTCTTTGGAGGAAAGTTTCTGAGCAAGTACACAAAATGGTGATCTGTGGCAGAAAAGTGAAGAAAGATCAAATACTGAAACTAAGTCAACATCTATTGAAAATCCCAAATGCAAGATTGCACTTGTTCCAGCATATTTCTGCACAGAGGTAAAAGAGCTCTTACTGGAAGTGACAGACATACCTGATGTTTTTATTGAAAATAAGCTTTTTCCTCCCTAAGAAAGGTGGATATAGAAACATAAAGAGTAAGAGAAACATAAAGAGAGGAGATCATATCTCAGTGACTTAAGGCATGCAAAGGAGGTTTTCCTTCCGTTTTGTTGTATGACACCAACACGAGTTCTGTCTCTCTGGAAGTTCATTCAGCAGGAAGGAAACCAGCTCATTGCCTTCCCTTACTGGTAGAATCATGGCACGGCAGAAAAGAGCATTCAGAACTACGTCTCGAGGAGGAGAATAGAGGCACAAAGAGCAAGCAGTTAACAACACTTCTTTTGAAGTGGGGAAAAAGAAATCACAGCAGCCATAGACTCCGAGGAGAGCCCCAGGATCTCTTCCTTGCTAGTTAATGGGGATGCAAGAGTTGCCCTTAGGCTACGCTCACCTTTCCACCAGCCTAAGCCTGCTGGGTTTCTTTCATGTGTTCAAGCAGTTGTGTCTTACACCAGCTGATGAGAAAAGCTTCAAGCTTCAGATGGGAAATAGCCCCTGTGAAAAACGTAGCCACCTCCCCTCTCTCTTCAAAGGGTAAAGGTGGGAAGGGGTTGTGGCAGAGCAGAACAAGTGGTTTGTGTCCTGCCAGCACAGTCCAGAAGGAGAGACTGAAAATAAATTGGAATTGGCTCTGATCTATCATGTACACTGGTGCTGGGGAATGAATACCATAAAGAACTAAAAGAATTTGACCAATATCAGGAAAAAAAATGCTGTGAGAAGAATGCTTGAAAAGACACTTCTTCATATTGCTGGAGTTCTGGACAAATGAAACAGTAAGTGATCAGGCCAGGGCTTAAATATACATAAAATCCCTAAATCTGCCTGTAAGATGTCTGCATCCAAAAGCACCAATGCTATAAATACCACTTGCGAGAAGACATGACTCAGAGAGACTAAGTGCTTTTGTTTGCCTCTTTATCTCTGCTTATTTCAGCGTTTTGAAGCCTATAGTCAAAAGCAGATATCAGTTTAGCACCATGCTTTTTAAAGCTCCTGTACTTGAGAAATATAAATGGAATCGCGTCTCTGATTTTCCACATGCTCTACTGCAAAGATTAAGAATTCAAAACTTATAGTAGAGGTCTGTGCATCGTGGGAGGACACAAAGGGAATGATAACAGCGCGTTACTTTCATACACGCTCCAGCTCCACTACAGGGGATGCAGACTTGATGTACAGCAACTTTACCTGTACATAATCCCTTGAATTTACAAGGAGACACACAGGCCCTCCCTCGCAGATCTTAAAACCTAACCAAGGCAGTGATGACAACACATAAGGAAACACCTTCAGGGAGGAGAGAATGGGAAGATTATTTATAACGAAAAAAGAAGCAAGACTGCTTGAAGATGAAGCTTAATTACAAGGGAGGATTTGAAGGAAGATAGAAAATGCTTGACAAAGAACAAGGAGAAAATCATGGCAGTGACATAAAAGGATGTACAGAGCTGAAAAGATGAAAGTGAGAATAGATGATGTGAATGTACATTAACCTCTCTTTTTTGTCCCAAAGACTTATTTCAAAGTTAAAAAGTACTACTGGATATTTGCCATTCAGCTGGTGAATACGAGAACACACCCCTGCAGGCCCATCATGGGTCTAGATTGGCCTAATAAATCACTTGTCCCAAGACAATGCAATTAAGCCTAATTAGCCGATGCCTTTATTCCTAAACAGTCTTTTCCCAAGGGAGGTATTAACTTTTGGTTTCTAAATTAGCTCAAGGATCTAAATTGCTCTCATCTCCTTGGCAAAGAAACAGTTCGTTTCTACCTCAATACAGAACACTTCATGCACTCCAGGGACACGTGTTGCGCTCCACAAAGACACCATCTATACATCACTCCACAATTTGAATGCACTGGGACCACGACAGGCCCTTCCGCACACAGCAGCACGCACACTATCATCTATGACCCCTGATTTTCCATCATACTGCGTTCAGCACAGTGTCTTGGAAGTCTCAGCATTGCTTCTCCAGATCAACTTGGGCAGGCTAGGGTGCTGTACACCCAGTTAAAATTTTCAGCCATGCCAAGAGATTCAGATCTGACAGGCTCCAAGGGCCAGCAACAACCGTAACATCAGACCACTGCTCCCAGAAACATTTTAACCAACTTCTTTCTGGTACTGCAGATATAAAGCAACTTTTCCAGTGTTTCTGTTGTCATCCCCCACTCCTGATGATAATCACATCACTCCAAAGCTATATTGCTCTGAACGTCAAAGAAGCTTCAGCTACTTCATTTGGGATTAAGCAGCTCCAATTCTAAATGGGATAATATGGTATCTCTCCAGAAATCGAGAGAATAACTGAAGAAAAACAACCAGATCTACCAACCCTGGAAGGAACTGAGCAACTACTTCCAAACTAGAGCAAATGGGAAGAGAGGATCTGGCATGGGAGGAGGGTGGGGCCCAGGGAGAGGAGGGAAGGGGAGACATCAGGCACTGATACCTTTTTGTGTAACATCTATCCAATCTCACTTCCTTCCCCTTTTTCTCCTT